>CAUYON010048007.1:0-40261 GCA_963573935.1 Arctocebus calabarensis
ACCCAGAATTTTCTAGGTCAGTGGTTTAAATAGTGGTCCATGGAATGGTCAGGTTAGTTATTGGTTCATGGTGAAATGAGAAACAATGAGAACAGAGTGGTGAATTCTCATAAAGCTAAGACTATTCGATTCATGGTGATGCTCTTTTTTCTTTTTCTTTTTTTTTTGAGACGGAGTCTATGTTGCTCAGTAGAGTGCTGTGGTATCACAGCTCACAGCAACCTCAAACTCTTGGGCTTAGCCGATTCTCTTGCCTCAGCTTCCCAAGTAGCTGGGACTACAGGCACCCATCACAACACCTGGCTATTTTTTGTTGTTGTTGCAGTTGTCATTTAGCTGGCCTGGGCCGGGTTCAGACCCACCTCCCTCAGTGCTTGTGGCCGGCCCCATAACCACCATGCTACGGGCGCTGAGCCTGTGGGGATCTTCTTTACCCTTTGGGGTTCAGAGATTACTTTTTGGGTATTAAGGTGTCCTTTTAGAAAATAGTGGTCATTTTCCTTAATTTCTTTTTTTCAAATGGAAGCATTTAATTTTCAGCAATATTTTAAATTAATTTCTATGGTTTTTCTGCACAAGAACTTTGCCTGTATTTACACTGTAGGTTAATGTTTTTCATATTGATTTGAAAGGTATTTTGTATTCTAAAAAATGCTGACCCCTAAGGAAAACGCTTTTCCATTTACATTTTTATGTAGTCATATTTAATTCTTCTTGCAATCTAAATAACAAAAGTGGCAAAAAAGTAAATCTAACCCTAGTCTACATTTTTCCCCCCAAATCTATATGATTTGTTTTCACTTAAGCTTTAATACATGTAAGTCTTAAAATTTATGGACTTCCTCCATCTATTTATCTATATGTCCTTATTTGGACAGATTTAAAAATAGGCAACC
The DNA here is from genome assembly GCA_963573935.1 of Arctocebus calabarensis. Classification (NCBI taxonomy): domain Eukaryota; kingdom Metazoa; phylum Chordata; class Mammalia; order Primates; family Lorisidae; genus Arctocebus; species Arctocebus calabarensis. The sequence continues at coordinate 897 of CAUYON010048007.1, forward strand.
CTATGTGGAGTCCCAAATTTTTAGAATTTTAATCATCTGTAAAATCCAAATGTCTGGTGAACGCGGCTCCAGATGGTCTTTTCCCTCCCTGTCACTCCTGGGTGCTGCTGGTCTCAGTGGAGAGGGCTCCTCGGTGCTGCCATTGACACCCTGGACTGTGCTGTCTGCTATTCTGCTTCACTGACAAACAAACAGAGCTCATGTATCTTTCAATAGCTTCTTTATTTCTCTAAAGCCTGAAACTTACCCTTTCTCGGCTTCTATCCTAGTGTCTTTTCTGATGAACTCATTAGCATGGAACTCTTCTGCTAGCTCACCCATTGCCGTGTTCTGCCTCAGCAATTACTGTCATCACAGACGCTTTTCAATAGTTACTAATTCATCGTTATAACTTCCAGTTACAAAAGCTATTGTTACCTTTTGACTCAAGAGTAGTTCACCTGAGAAGCAAAGGTGGGGGTGATGCCATGGGGCCCAACCTTAATCTGATGGTAGCCCCCAAATGGTGCCTTCTATATTGACTTTAATGCTGGATAAATTCACTCTCACCCACCCATTTGCTCTAAAGTGTGAAATTGCTGCCTTGATTCTGGAGCATTCATTGTATTCCATGGGAATCCGGGGTCTGAGGCAGGCTGGAAGTGGAGAGGACAGCCTTGGTCATGCGCCACGTGGGTACAGATGGAGCGTTAGGTCCCGGGGGGTCCAATCCTGACTGTAACCTTTATTTAGTCATGGGACCTACAGCAAGTCGCCACTTCTCTGAGCCGCATTTTTCTGCCTCCGGAAAACAAATAGGTTGGGCTCTACATTAAGGTGTCCATACACCATGGAGGTATAAAATGAAGATATCCCATGTTCTACTGGTAATTATTTTAAGAAATCAATCTGGATCGTCCCTGGTGCCCTATGTCAACCAGTCATGTCAAATTCACATTACTGGGGACGGGAAAGTTCACTGCGCAAAGGCATTGACAGTGGTCTCCTGACTAGTTTCTTAGCTTTTGGCATAAGGCGAGGTTTTGCAATTTATTTACCTATTAAAATGTAGTATCTGGTTTGAACCAAACTGACTCTGGCAAATGGATTCCTGTAAAGAAATGGGTGGGTGGGAGGTAACAATAATTATGCAAGGACAGGGGGACAGCAAGAAGATGGCAGAATCAACCCTCCTTCTGCACCTGGAAAAATCTGCCAGTCATTACTGGGTAAAACAATGAAGATCCAATTGGATCAGACAAGAATTTGCATTAAAATGCCCAGTCCTCTAAAGACGTGGGCTCGCTTCCTCGCGAACAGCACACCTTGGGCTTTGTCCCATGGTACCTTTTCAGCTCTGACAATCATTAAAAGCAAGCATAGAGATAAATGAAACCTTTGGATTGATGCAGCAAAAGTCTGATCTTTGAATTATTTGAACTGATGTATTGCAAAGTATAATTCCGAGATTTTAAAAAATGGTGCAAATTGTACCATGTTGCTCACACTAAAAATATGATTATGGATAATATTTTAGTAAGGGCAGACTTTTTAATATAATGAATAACTAAAGTTAAATATGTTAAGAACTTTATTTTCACATCACCTTTTAAAAGTATTTTGTTTGTAATGACTGAGTACGTGCATATAATTTATATATAAGGAAATATATAGCTATATGGTGGTGTGGCTTTATTATTTTTATTGATGGAGATATCCAAGGGTGAAGATGTGGTTCAGGTGGCTATTGAGCAGTCTTTTTTGGGGTGATTGTCTCCATAGAATCCTTTTCACAAGTCAAGCAACAGTTATAGAAAGAAGAATTTGGGGGTTCTCGAAGCTCGACTTTCATCATTCTTTTTCTCAGATTTGCAGCCCTCTGTCTGGGGACTATGAGGTTTCTTTTTGGCCTCCTGAGTTCTCAATAAACGATCAAGAGCTTTTAGTCCAAGGGAAAGAATCTGGCTTTGGGAAGAAGAAATGTTTTTTTTTTTTTATAGCTTTTCTCAAGTTCTTGACATCACTTTCTGTAGGTCTCTGGCCTTCCTCTGCAAGGCTCATCTTGTCACTTGCTCCTGAACGTCCCTTCCTTTGCTCCAAGTCATGATCTGCTTTGATAGCTCATATCCTGAGAAGCTCCATTTCTTTCTCTTAAAAGTCACTTCATTTACTCTCTCCTGAGAAGTCTGATCTGCACTTTTAATAGAGCCTTGCTCAGACGCTATTAAAGAGGTGGCTTTCAAGTTTTCTGTTCTCTAGCAGTGTTGGGGTAGAATCGATTTTTCTCTCCCTCCTGGGGGTTTAGATGGTGCCCTTGACTTTGCACCATCAGTCAGTTTCCTCCTGGCTCCATCCGCAAGGTGGTTTCTATCTCCTGATTCCAAGTCGTCAGCCATGGCCTCATCTCTCACGGATGCTGCCAGGTCTCTTATCTTTAGCAAATGTTCCAGCAGGAGTTTCATCTACTTTCCAGATGGTCCTACAGACCAGAATGGAGACTGGAGTATTTCTTCAGGTGACTAAGAATACTAAGGTTCAGAATGAATCACTCTTGAGTCAAAAGGTAACAATAGCTGCTGTAATTGGAAGTATGAGGCTGGGTGCGGTGGCTCACGCCTATAGTCACAGCACTCTGGGAGGCCAAAGCAGATGGATTGCTTGAGCTCCAGAGTTCCAGCCTGAGCAAGAGCAAGACCCTGTCTTTAAAAATAGCTCAGTGTTGTAGCGGGTGCCTGTAGTCCTAGCTTCTTGGGAGGCTGAGGCAAGAGAATTGCTGAACCCAAGGGTTTGAAGTTGCTGTGAGCCACAGCACTCAATCCCAGGGTGACTGAGTCTCCAAAAAAAGAAAAGAAAAGCAAACAACAACAAAAACCCAACAAAAATTAAAGTATGGTTTAGCCTCTTCCACTTGTGTGCTGAAGGATTTGGTTTCTTCTTTCAGAACTTGGATCTTTCTTGAAGTGACAGACATGTGCTTTTCTTTATCTGAGCCATTGAAGTTCTGTCCACAGCTCATTGGCTGCGAGCAGATCTGATGCACCAGATCACCAGGTTGGGTGTGTCCAGGGCATCGGGCACTTCTGGGCTTTCGTCTTTTTTCCATTTCAGGGTGAAACTTGGGGAGAGTTTTAGCATTTTACTGAAACTATTGCTGAACTAACTGCTAACAACAAATTCATCTCCCTGTACAGAAAGTCAGTCTTTCACCAACTGAAAAGTTCTGTCTAAAATCAAAAACACTGTTAACACAAAAAGAATCATGACACACTCCACCATCTGTCATTGACATCTAAAGAGAAAGACTAGATGTCATTGTCAGGTACATATTCCACAAAACTGCAGTGTCTTTTGGGCTCATCAACAAGAACAGGTTTATAGCAAGACAAAGTTCCCCTGGAGGGCTCCGGGTTGCCACAGAGCACCTTGTAGCCACTATGGATATTTGAATTACAACGGTCATTACAACAAATTCTCAGCAGAATTTGTCCCAGAACCAAGCCTTTACCAAGCAACTAGGGCAGAACACTCCTGCAGAGAGTGTAGAGGACAAAAAACAATAAGGGCTTAGATTCCCTCAACTCTGCTCAGCATTCCCTATTTCCTGAGCAACCAACCTTCCCATCCTCTGTATTTCCTTTTTATTCTACCTGGAAAGCCTCTGTGCATGGCCCACGTGGCAAGCACATGTCAACCTGTAACAAATGGGCCTCATCACCCGTGTCTCCCCAGTGCCCAGTGAAGGGCAGGCGTAGAGTGGTGGGAGCTCAGTGCTCCACATGTCTGTGGAATGAATGAATGAATGAATGAATGATAAAGGGATAAAGCCATCCATTGACTCTTGAATTTCCCCCAATAGTCACACACACAATGCTTTGCTGGCTCAGCAGATGGTTCCTTTAGGAGAGTTTAAACCTGTCGTGGAAGTTGAATATCTGTGTAATGTAATCAAAATATTTAACAAAGGTTTATCTTTGGGTGACCATGGACCAGTTCTCAAAATTCACCTTTGGACTACAAAGTAGACCTCAAAATCGTTTGAAATAGAACATTTTCTGTTGAAGTTCATTTTCTATAATCACATTTTGGTAAATTTAGAAACAGGTAACAGAAATTAAAGTAAAAACAGCAACTGTGGAAATCGCAAGGCTCCCCTCAACACACTTTGGATCAGAGAATCCCCAAGACCCAAAGCGAGTAATCATTTAGAAAATACAAACACGACGCTTCAAATTCTTAGTATGAATGTTACCCACAAGGAAAATTCACAGCGTTTAATTAACATAACTAAAAATGAAAGTGTAAAAATGAATAGGACAATTCAACATCCAGCTAAAAAAGTTAGAGATGGAAAAAAAAGGGACACAAGGAAAGAAGAGCAATGGAAATAGTATGGTAACAAAATGTTTTAGAATTCAGAAAATCTGAAGGCTTGGTAATTTAATCAAGAGGCTAATTATAGGGCGGCTACTATTTTTCTACCGAACAGAAAAGGCAGGAACACAAAGTTGAAAATGAGAAAGAATTAAAAACCAAGACATAGAAGAAAATAACTTTTCAGAGGCTCCCTCCCAGAACTCTGTGCAGGGAGGTAAAGAGAAGGGCACCTGGCTGGTGGCAGCTCTGGCTTGGGCTCCTGCTCCTTCCCTTCTCAAAACCTCACCTGTCACTCCCCCTCCCATGTGAAGTGTGTCGCCACTTGGCTTTCAGGGATACAAAATACAAACTTCCCATCTAGGCTGCAAGGTCAAGGTGATGCCAGGGCTGAGCCTGGAGTGGGTCTGGGGCCACCCTTGGATACATTTGCCTTGGCCTTATTTGTACTTTTCTTTGTCTATATCTAGTTGAAAAGGTAGTTTTTAAAAAGCAAAATGTCAGATTCTGGATCTATAGGCCTCCGTAGGTTGTTATTCTAGAGCAGTGCTTCTCAACCTTCCTAATGCCGCGACCCTTTAATACAGTTCCTCATGTTGTGGTGACCCCCAACCATAAAATTATTTTCGGTGCTACTTCATAACTGTGATTTTGCTACTGTTATGAATCGTAATGTAAATATCTGATATGCAGGATGTATTTAGGCGACTCCTGTGAAAGAGGAGTCGTTCAACCCCGAAAGGTGTCGCAACCCACAGGTTGAGAACCACTATCCTAGAGATTGAAGGATGTGCACACCTTCCTTCTGGAACACATGTGTGTGTTTGTGGCACGAGTGGATCCATGAGTGACCCAAGGACAAAGCCATTGTTTGCTGACCTTGATGATTGCATATAACACTGTGGGTGCTGCCGATATTTCAAGGCTTTTCCCAGTGGAGCTTAAATCCCAGGGAAACAGCCAGTTCCCGGGAAGTGTTACCATAAGGGTTCTTTTCTTGTTTTTTTTTTTTTTTAAACAGGCAAGTTTTCAATAGTTCACTGCAGCCTCAAGCCTCAAACTCCTGAGCTCAGAGGATCATCCTGCCTCAGCTGGGACTATGGAATGATAGGCTCAAAAACAGTGTTCTTAATGACTGCTTCACCTCCTTCTCTGATTAAAGGCCCCACCACCCACCCAGAGTCACTCAAGTCAAACCCTAGAGGTCCATCCTCAACTCCCTTCTCCGGTGTAACTCATACCCTGTCTTCCGTAAAATCTGCTGAGGATGCCACTCTCCGATCGATGCTGTTCCTTCCTCTCTGCTCCCTCTAGCCTAGTCAAAGCCACCACCATTTCTGGCCTATCATACTGTCTGTAGCGGCCCATCCACTACCAGCCCTCACGTCTGTGTTCTTTCCCGCTCAGGGTGGGGTCCGTAGACCATCTGGTGTAATCTTTCTAAACGTAACTCCATCACATCATCTTCCTGGTTAAAACCCCCTAAGAGCCGTCTGTCAGATTTGTAACAAAATCCGACTCCTCTCTGTGGAAGTCTGGGCAGGCTGACTTTGTCAGCACTGCCCTCGCCCTGCCCCAGCACGGTGTGCTTTGGGCAAGTTGCTTTTGCATCTGTTCCCCAAGTTTATTGCCGCCTTATAGACTGCCCCTTCTTCTGCAATTCATGCCTCCCGAAAGGCAATGAATTACTTTTTTTTTTTTTAAATTGTCTGATTTTATTTAGCTTAAGCATCATCTCTTTGGACCTAATCTCAGGTTCCTCCCACTATCTGCTCTATTGCATCTCCCAGTTATATTTTCCATATATAATGTACAAGGTGATGGAAGAGTTTTCCCAAATTTCCACATGTGTACTGAAATGGCCTGTAAAGAGAGGTTCATTGGCTTATTTTCTCTTAGCCTGGAACGCAGATGAGGATTTGGGTTAATTTCCTTTTTTATCAGATGAGCTATGGGGTTTTGGTCAACTGTTCCAGATCAACTCAAGCCCTATTCCCAGATGCTTAGTAGATACTCCTATCCTGTGGGCAACGCCTTGACCCTCATTCCTCTAAACAAGACGTCGTCTCCTTTTCTCACTTTGCCATCTTGCTTTTTGTACGAAGCGGCCTGTAGGTCTCTGAGGGAATGGGAACCATAAGTAACAGCCTTGGGATCACTGTCTTCAGCATCCCTGGGACAAGTCTTGCTAGGGCAGGATCAACAGGTGGGATGAGGGGACAGGGCAGGTAGCTTTCCTCCAAAGCCACCCACTTTCATTCTCTTTGCAAAACCTGATTTTCTAGTCTTATCCTCAGTTCTTTCTAGGCACGTTTGGTGATCAGTAACTGTTCGGTGAAATTCTGGATCAGAGGAGACATTTAGAGGTCAAGTCTATATGGCTGGGGAAGGGGAAGGCATCAGGGTCCTGCCTATTTAAGGAACTGGGCTGGTACATTTAGGAGAAACTGTACAGGTCACTGGCCATCATGAGACAAGAGTAGGGAGAAACCCAGGCATTTCAGTGGTGGGTTTGCCTTTTTTCAAGAGTGCAGGGGCCCAGCATGGAGGGCCTCAGGCCAAGCTGAGCCAAGGGCACTTGGGACTGCCCTGCACATGTCCCTCCTGGTGGCCCATGACAATGCTTGAGCTACAGCACTGCAAGGAAAAAGCAGGGGGTAACTGGAGTCCACGTCACTCGGAGCACAACCACCTGTGCACCTCCTGTTCCCTTTGGGAGAGGTTAGGGAAGGTGGGGGAAGGGAGCACTTTGTGCTACAGAAAGGAATGACTGGTAGGAAGGGGAGACTGAGGGAAGCATGAAAGGTGATTTGGAACTGTGGTTTGGAGAGAGCCTCTCGGGATGGTGTCCTCCTATTCCCGCTTTTACTCAGATCAAGAGTGTAAATAATAAATCCAGAGTCACATCTGCATTGTCTCCTATGTCTGAGAGCGGGTGCCTGGGGCAGGGGGCCTGGGTGCCGCCTCCCCTGGGAGGGTGGTGGGTTCATCCCATAACCTTTTTGTTTTATTATTAGTCACCAAACACAGGTAATTCACTTTACTGATCTAAGTTGCTTATCAAATACCATATCAGCTATTGCGAGTTAAATGAGCTAATGTTTGTAAAGAGCTTAGAACAGTGCCTGGCATTGTTAGCTTTATATCACAGATGTGGTGTTTCAGCTACTGACTTTTGGTGGCCTGTGTAGATAACCAGCCTTCAGGGTTACTCCAGGGTGAGCAGGACAATGCTGATCAGCTAGATTCACTTGCCTGATGGGCTTAAAAGGCGTAAAAGAGAAAAGGGTGAGGCAACAGCTCCTGCACACAGTTATTTGTCTGACCAAATATCTACAGTGCTGTCCAATGGCCTGACTAGACAGGCATATGTTCTGGGATGTGTGCGGACTGCACACCAGCTGGTGGCCCAGGCACCTACTTGTTTGCAATGGTGGGCCACACACCAGGGTCACTGGGGTCAGCTGTGAGGCCATCTCTGAGGCACCTAGCTCGGGGCTCCTTTGATGGGGGGTTGCCCCTGGTGATTCTACGTGGATTTAGAGACCCGGCTGAGGAGGCTTCACCATCAGAGCTCCTACAGTACCCCGGCTATGAGGAGAGGGAAAGCCTTGGCTCCCTTGGGGACATGTGGGCCCCTTCCCCCCAGCCACCCTCCACTGCCTTCCCATCCCTTGGCCCATTGATATGCACAAGGCCCCTTGAGTGACCCTGGACCACTGAATTACTGGCAAGAGGGGTTTTAGCTCAGGTCCCTACTAGGAGTAAGACCCTTTCTGGTTAGCGTGCCGGGGTGGACTGCCTCCTCTCTCTCCACTCCGTCCTCCCTCCTTCCCTGTGTCCTGTCTGCTCTGAGAGCTCCGTCTCAACATGAGCCCGAGCCCCCAGCTTCTCCTGTCAGTGTCTTACTCCTGTTTGTAGATCACCCTGATCCGCAGACTCCCGTGGCTGGCTGGGGTGCCCTCCCGCCACCTCAGTCCCCCGGTCTGAGTCTCACAGGGCTGCGCTGCCTCAACCTCCTGCTGCTTTGGCAAACACCTGCCCAGCTGGGCCTCACGGGCTGCCCTGCTACTGCCTGCACAGGCCCTCCGAGGGGTCCTGGGACCCAAGTCCCCAGTCTGAGGACTTGGCTGGTCCTCTTTATTGAGGTGGTTCCAATCATCTTCTATTGGAAGTGGCTGTGTCTCAGGTGGGCCTCTTCTGCTACCTCTCAGGGCCTGCTGGAAAGGGTAGGTCCTCCCCAGGGGCTCTGGGCAAACGCCAGAGTGTCTTTTGGGTCAGTTGTACCTCTGATGAAGGCTGTCGGTGAAAGTGTGGGCATTGATTACTATCAGAAAATGTTCCTCTTTTCTCTTCCCTGTCCTCCTCCATGTGACATAACTAGCAGGGGCTCCCCCATCCCAGCGTGCTTTCAAATAGCACGCGGCCTCTGGTATTCAGAGTGGTGCTGATCTGCTGCTTCTGATGTGAACGTCCAACCACCCTGACCGACTCCTTTGGTGGGAGAAACAATTTCACATGCTGCCTCACGAGCTGGCCACCTAACCCTTTTCTGCACCACGCAGAGTGAATTGCTGGGGGTTCACTCAGATGAGCCTTAAGGGAATGACCTTTCCTCCTCTTCCGGCCCTCAAGGATTTGTTCACCCCAGATCATTCTGGGCAGTCCTTGTAAGCCAGACGCAAGAAAGAAAAGTGCCTAAAAGGAAAGAAGATGGTAGGAGCGTTGCACTTTAGAAGATACAAGAGCAAAGCCTCATTTTCATTTTCTAAACAGGTACTTGGCACAGGTCCATTTAAATTATGAACTAGCTTATTTGCTTCTACGAACAGAACAGATATTTGACATTATCAGAGATTAAGTTATTTCTTAACTTTTTATAAATATCTATTTTGTTGGGTACATTACACTTATTTGTGTGGGGGAGGGGTGGCACATCTAGTCTGTTTTTCATTTTCTTGTCTGCCTTTCACATCTTCTGTTTCCTAACTGTGGGCCTTTGCATGTACTGCTCCCACCAGTAGACACTGCCCTCTCTAAGGCCTCTTACAGACTTCCCTTTCTCCAGAAAGCCTTTGTTGGGCCTGTGTTCCATCCCAATCCCTTAGCCTGAGCCCCCTCTCCCCAATATCTGGTGCGTATATTTCCCTTTTTTCCTACCCATATTTTAAGTCGAATTTCAACTGTGTCTCTCTTCCCTTCTAGACAGTAAGCTTCCTGGGAATAGCGAACACATTTTCAACATGGTTGCATTCCTCGAAGTCATCGCAAACCCTGACATGGAATCTGCGCCTAAGTTGGTGCCATTTACCTCTGCGCTGGTGTCTATACACCTGACCTTCCTGCAGGCCCGCTGGCACACCAGCCATGACATTTTCTGAGTTTGATAGCGTGTAGGGCTGCTCAGTACGTTCAGTTTTGCAATCTCTTTGCTCTATTGTTTACCTCGGGCCAAGAAACTCTCCTAAACTTTCTGGACTCAGGCTCTTCGTAAACTGCAACGTTACTGAGGACACCAGAGAGCTTTTGTTTACGTGGGTTACATCTATTGATAATATTACAAATTAAAATGGTAAAACTTTAAGAACTATTAAATCATTTAAAAATAACGATACTAAGCCCATGACATGCTAATACAAGTGTTATGTACTTGTATCAGGACTTCTCAACCTTGGCATTATTGAAACTTTGGACTAGATAATTCTTTGTTGTAGGAATCTCTCTAGTGCACTGCAGATAGTCACCTGCCTCCACGGCTTCTGCAGGCTAGATGTTAGTCATACCCCTTTCCTCCCAGTTAGGACAACTAAACAATTGCCTACTTCCCCTAGGCTGTGAATGGAAATCACTGTTATATTATTTTGCAAATATTTTTAATGTCTTATTAATAGAAGACAACTGGATTCTTATATCTGCTTATACGTGCAACATTCAATCTGTTGCAGTAAGTTGTTTCGGTTGAAGCACATAAGGAAAATACAGCTTTGTACAGAGATACAGCTGGAAAAGGGAGAAGTGTTGTAATGGCTTCTTAAGGTAATTGTGTATATTCTTCTTTGATACGACACCAAAACTCAGCAAGTGGTGGTTTCTTAAAGATTAGATGCAATGTGGAAATTGAAAGTATGTCAAGAAAATTTATGGGTCTATACATTAAAATATATTGGTTTATCTTTGACCTTGAATGGATTTTTTTATCCTGTGAGATTTTGTAACATCATACACCAGTCATCTGGAAAATAGGCAGATTTTGTAAGTGTTGATACATCTTATTATACCACATATGAGGAATTATATTTGTTAATTTTATTAGAAACATTTTGAATTACTGAGATACTATTAAGGTCACCATAAAAGGTGCAAGTTTTCTAAAATTCTCATTTCATCTTAAAAGCTCAGATTTTATCACCAGCAAAAAATGCTAATGACTGTCTTCCTTGAAGTGACCAGCTCACTTGGTGTTGAGAAAATGTCTCCCAAATACCAAAGTCTGCACAATCGTAGACTATAAATTGTTCTTCTGAGTAAAAATGACATTTTGTGTAAAAAGTGGTTAGTTTATCCCGCGACTCAAACAATTGCACAGTACCCTTCCTCAAGACACCCACTCTTCTTTGATATGCAACCCAAGTGTTTTAGGTATACTTCTTTTATTGTCACAAGAGAATATTTTAATATGTGTCTTTAAGAGTTGAGATTTAATAAAATTGAAAATGTTTCCTGCTTCATCAAGGACATTTTGATGTGAAACCGGCTTTCTTTTTCCTCGGCAATACTCAGCTATGAAGAATACGATGCCCGTGAGGAAGACAACACTGTACCCTCTATTGTTTTTGCAACACGCGTGCAATGTCAACACAGTGGCAGAGGCAAATGACATCTAGATTATGAAAATAATTTTAATGGTGCTGAGCCCTGGAAGGGTTTGGGACCCTCTGGGGCCAAAGACCAAATTCTGATCTACACCAATGTTGTTTTATTAACACTTCGAGTGGGAACTGAAGCTCCTGCGAGAGTCAGATGTGGGAGCTCAGGAGCTCTGTTTATGTGACTGGCTCACGAATTGCCAAGGAAATGGTCTTAGCTTCCGATTTCAGGCTGCAAGGGCCCCGAGAGACTATCTATTCTAGCCCCTTCTGTTTATAGACAGATAAGTGTACTGAGCCCAGAGGAAGGAGGGGACTAACCAAAGTCTCACAGCTAGTTGTGTCAGAACCAGACCCAGAACTAAGGTCTTCTGACTCCCAGTCCAGTGCTCTTTCTACCACCCCTGAATGTGCCCAGGTGCTCTGTGGGGTGTTTAATAATAACACGAGCCCCTCGTTGTGCTCAAAGTGAGCCATTTTTTATTTTTGTTGGCACACTTCACTGTTGGTTTATAAGTTGGTTTTCGCCTAGCCAACGTTCAGGAAGCTGTTCATAGTCTCTGCTTGTTTGACCTACAATTATTCTAATTGGCCAGCAGGTATACAGGGTGCTTAGTGATGCCTCTGTGTACCTCCCATGGAGTTGGTTAACCAAGAGAACCATGTGCATGTGGCCACTCAGTTAGGCCCCCCTTGCTATGTGTGATTACCTGAGGAGTCCACTTCCCACCTGCGGGTTGGCTCATTTAAAAGAAGCTCCTGGAGCATTTTCTGTGGGCTCTGGCACAACGGGGTTGGGGGTTGTCTTGACTTTGCTAATTTCCTTGATTCCGGTCATAACTTTGATCCACCGTGTCTTGTGGCCTTTTAGAAGGCAGCCGTGGCCACTTTCCTCTGTCTGTCTGAGGCAGGAGAAGCAGGGATAGATGCAGCTTCTTAACATGAATAAGCTGCACAACAGCAGTCAAAATTAACCATGGTTAAGATGAGGAACACTTCCTGGTGATCCCTAATCTTCTTTAGGAAGAACGTGCCAGGCCTGCTTGGCTTTTAGACCACTGAGCTGAAAGAATAGGGACCCTCTCCTCTTAGCTGCCTTCAAACACCATGAACAGACAACTTATTGGTAAAATGCAAAGAGGGCATGAAATTTTAGAAGTCTGCGGTGGAACTTTTGAAAATTAGCTCTAACCACTTTTTTTCCCCCCCTGTTTGTTTTGCATTTTCTCCAACAAATAGATCCAAGAGTTAGTCTCCTGAGTGGTCTCTTCAGAAGCTGCTCTAGGCTGGGGATCAAAGTCTAGGCCAGTTGCTTCTTCTGGTTCCCTCAGGCACTGAGCCTTCTATGGGCAATTAAGGAATGTGACAGGTAGGGCGGCTGTGTGGCCTGGAAGCACCTTGTTTTACAAGCGGATCCTAAGAACAGGACCTGCTGTTTTCTGGACCTCTTCCCAGGACTTCTGCCTCCCATGCCCCCAGGCTGGGCTTCCTGGGCCACGCCTCCCAAGATAGTAAAGACCTGGATTGCAAAACTAGTTAATTTGGGGGAGCCATAGTTCAAAGCAGAGGGGAGTTAAAGTCCTAGCTCTGATCATTCTGGGAAGTGCTAGCTGCCCTAGGGGCTGCTGTGGAAATACCCAAAGATCTGAGAGGCTCGCATTTTTAAGAGGGGGGCCGAGAGGATTGCTCAGTAAGTCACATAGATCAATAGGCAGAAAATCAGCTTAGTTATAGTATTTTGGGGGAAAAAGACCTACATGTGTACAAAGGAAACATACCTGCTGTTCAGAGCAGGTTGTATGCTCTGGATAGGGGAGAGGAGCTAAAGCCCTGGGCTGGGGTCGTTGGAAGCATGATGAAATGTTGGGTGACCAGAGGACCCTGTGCAGAAACTCCAGCAGGTGTGGGAGGAGATGGTGTCCACCAGGGAAACCCTCCTGGAGAGCTACGCTCTGATTGGAAATGTCATCAAGGGAGATGGCAGCTGTTGAGAGGCTGCAGGGAAAGCCACCGTTCCGTCCTCCCTCGACTCCTCAGTCTAGTCCTGTGTCCCTTTTTTACAGGCATGATATGACTTAAGATCCTCTCTAGGACTTCTGGGGCCCCCTCCCGTGGTCTCAGGGGTCATTTAGGGAGCCCAACAGCAGATCACCAAAGATGGTGGTCTGCAAATGACAGGTGGGTGTCACAGTCAGCAGGCAGGGGAGCTCACGGGGAAACACAGACTCCTAGGCCAGCCCCTGGCAAGCTGAGATGAGTCATTTGGAAGCCACTTCTGCTGGGACCATCAAGGGGTTTAGGACATGTCTTCTGGCCTCAAGGGCACTACTTCCTGTGGAGAGAATCCAGCCTCTCCATTACACGTGCCTGTGTGAGCTGGACGTCAGACTGGGCCAAGAGCTGGTGAGCACAGAGTCATGGGGCACCCTTGGGAGAGGATTTCTCCAGTTCACCCAAAAAGCGCTGCCATGCCTTGTTCTAACTAGTCCAACAGCTGAGTCCCTGAACTTCCCCTGGGTGTTAGGGCCCAGCCACGCTGGCTTTGTCTCCCTGTCTGCCCTCCTGGCAGAGCCCCTATGTGTCCTGTGGCTTGTGTCCTGACATGACCTAACTGGTTGCCCTCATCCTGCTGTCTGTACGTCCATTTCTCGGCCCCATACGCAAGTCTGGGTTTTGGTGCCTTCCTTGGAGACTGAGTACAGTTCTACCTCTGGTGGGGCTCTGTCTTCGGTGCGCCTTGTAGGGTGCCTCGTGTGGCCCTCAGCACACTCCCGAGGGCCTCTTTCGGGTATCAAGAAGCAGTGATATCCCCAGGTCACCTCAAGTAATGGGGCCTTATTGTAAGGATATGGGAGGAAACAGGCAATGTGTAACAAGCTCCTGCTAGCCTGGCAGAGCCCTCAGCGCCCAGCTGCCACATACCAGCTCCCACATACCAGCTCCCACATGACCTCTGGCACCTGCTATCTCTTTCACCTCTTAGCGCCTACCCCAGAGCACCTTGTGCCTTCTTCTTTGCCCTCCTGTGAATGTCTCTGTAAGTTTCCTTCTCTATGGAACCCCCTCTGAGGGAGGATGTGACAGGCCTGGGGCTTTGTCCCCAGCAGAGCGGCCTCAGGGGCTGCTGCTTAGCTTCGGGGTGGCTGCTGTCATTCAGGCCCTCATCCCAAGACCTGTCCGGACATCCGTGGCTAGGGTGGTGGTGTCACAGGGTACAAAGCATGGTGACCTGTGTTTGAGGAATGGCCAGTGGCTGCTTTTCTTGGGTCGGGGCAGAGGTTTTAAGCCCAGCCTGCTCATGCGCATAGGCAGGACCCCCTGTCCCCAGGGCCAAGGTCACACCGTGGGCAGCAGCCCCGTCAGGGGGCAGAGCCTTTCGGAAACACTTTCTGGTAATGTCCCTAAGTCCTGGGACATTGCCACAAACCTTCCTCTGCCTGCGTGTGAAGCTTCCTGGACATGCTCTCACGCTATTAGAGTTCTTCACATATGCCATCAAAGGCCTTGAATAGACTTGTCAAACTTGGAGTTGGAAGGAACCATTTGGGGCCCAACAACCTACCCTGTGCTGACCTGCCTGCCTCTAGCTGAGGACACAGAGTGTCCTGCACCTGGAGGCCTGCAAGGCACCTCCCCTTCCCAGTTGCCCCAAGTCAGGCCTCTTCCACTTTTCCAGGGCCTTGTACGGGGAAAGGCAGGAGGCAGGGAGCCAGCCGCCCATGGCTCCCCCGAAGCCACAATTACTCACGTCAGAGTGGAATATTTAAAGTTTGACGGGAAATGAATCACATTTTAATGAAAGGCCACATTATGTGCCGGTGCTTTGGAGGAGGGGGTGTAGGGGGCTGGCAGGGGAGGGGAAGTGACCACAGAGGAAGTCATTCATTCAAGAGGCACTTGAAGAGGACTCCGGAGCAGGGCCCAGGAAAACAGGGTGGAGGGGAGCAGAGGAGAGCAGCCTTGACAGTGATGCTTCTCAGGTGGGAGGCTGAGTCCAGCCCCCACCAAGTCCTGGGAAGCCAAGGGTGCAGGGCAGGGAAGGTTCCCTCTGGCCTGGAGGTGGCCTGGGGAGCAGGAGGGACAGGATGAGGCCCCCTAGGACAGAGGGAGGTGAGTGATTTTGGAGGGGTGCTGCCCCCACTTCCGTTCTGTCCTCCTTAGAGTGAACTGACTCAACCCTGTGCCCCTGCCACCATCAACAAAGCCATTGAGACACTGCTGTTGTCCTAGTGGTGAGTTGCAGGCAGGAGGGCCAGTGGCCTTGCCTGCCCCAGTGTGCACAGAGGACGGTGACCCTGGCTTGCTCTCTGAGCTCCGTCCTGAGGACAGGCTTGGCCAAGGGCTGTGTTCACCTCCAACACCTCTCCTGACGGTGGAGGAAGGGAAGTGGGGTTGAGCCTGCTAAACTGAATTTGGCCAGGTCCTCCTGGCCTGTTTAATTGCTATTTGAAAAATAGCCAGACACGTGGAGGGAAGGATGGCAGACTGCATTTCCATTTTGAAGATATAAGACCCTGAATCTCCTAAGAGACATGCCTGTGCCCTGGTCCTCCCGGCTCTCCCAGACACAAGAGATGGGACGGGGTTGGAGCATATCTTAGAAAGAGCACACCCCCCCTTGAGCATGCAGTCCTAGTCCTAAAACCAGTTCTGTTCTGTCTCTTGCTTGCTGTGTGACACAGAGGAAGTTCCTTAACTTCTCTGAGCCTATTTCCTCATCTGTAAAATGAGGATAAAAAGTGCCACTCACAGGGGAACTGGGAGGCTGGATAGAGATGCATATAAACTGTTCAGCAGAAGGCATTTAGTAACCATTTAGCCCAACCTGGCCATGAACTGGGTGCTTTCCTTCCTTCTTTAAACCACACTTCCCAACGACCACATCCAAGTATGCTAGGGCTGCCCCCCAACCCCCGCTCCATCCCCAAGGAGGAAATGGCACCTTCCCCTTAGCTGCACTTTCTCTGGCCTCACAATTTCTTTGAGGATGATTAATTTAGGAGATGGAGCCATTAAGGAAAGCGTTACGGCCATTTTTCTGGACCAGGAACCCTTTTGAGAATCTAATAATGAAAGCTATGGATCCTCCCAAGAAAAAGAATTAGCATTCACACAGCTGCCACACATATTATTGTCTTTAGACTTTCAGGGGACTTCCAGAAACTCTGAAACTGCAGGCAGAAATCCTCTGCTTGGTGGAAGGTCGGGATATGAGAGCATGCACTTAGCATCAGAGGGAATTGTTGCACAGCCCACTTATTCCCCAGTTTTTCCTTGTGAAATGGCTAGGATGATCCTTTGAATTACCTAATGGGGTTGAAAATAAAAGGTCAAGGGTGGTGAGTGGGTGGTTGGGAAGCTGATCCCAGGTTGCAGAGTTGAACTAGGTTGGGCTGGAGAGCGATGCCAGTGAGGGTGGGAAGGGAGAAGGCTGAGACACCCAGAGTGGCCACTACCCTGCTATCCCTTGACAAAGGATTGAATGGGAGAAAAAAGAAATGCTATCCACAGAAAGAATTAAACCCCCCTAGCAGGGAAATTAGGTGAACAACACAATAGAAGCTGTGGGCTCTGTCAACTCAAAGGCTCAAAAACGCAGGACAGGTTGAGACTTTCTTGGTGTTGCTCTGGTCCTTACAGAAGAAAGAAGAGGAGAGAAAGATCAGGTCTTGCTGGCTAGATGTGCCATGAACTAGGCCAGAGAAATAGAGTCCCAGTGGGACTGTGGCACCACTGGTTTTACAGGGCAAAAGATCCCCCCTTTTTATCCCACAGAGAGCATGTCTCATAAAGATGAGATGCTACTTGGTGTCTGAGTGAGGTCTGCACTGCTGCACTCCCAGAGCTCTGGGACAGGCCTGTCCCACCCCGATGTGCCCCAGGTTGGCCAGTGTGGGGCTGCCACAAGCTCTGAATTCCCAATTCTTGTGCTGGAACAAAGTCCTTATGTTCCTAAGTATACCAAGGATACCATTGCCTTGACAGCCACCTCATTCTTGCTGCATTAAATTAAAAAATGTGATTTCAAAACCATACGCAGTGGACAACTTGGAGACTACAGAACACCAAGACAGAAAAATAATATAGAAAACCAGTACAGAAAAGAAGAAAATAAAAATCGCTTGCAACCCTACCACCCTGATTTCCACATGGTTGACTTTTGGTCAGCTCTTTCTAACAGCAGTTTTTGCCTTCCCCGCTCCCCTTATTAGGCAGCATATTAATTATATATCCTCCAAATTACTGGATTTGGGGCTCTGTGCCTCAGTTTCCCTGTTTAGAAAACAAGGATAGCCACCTGCGAGCCCAGTTACCCAGCTGCTTTCTTTCTCTGTGGCTAGGAGTTCTGCGGATCTGTCCGTAAGCGGCAGCAGAGATTAGAAAGGGTTGGCACCAAGAAGTCATTTTACCTCCCCACAGGGAGACACACGTGCCAGGCTGCCACAGTCACAGACAGCAGATCTGAGCCATCTAGGGTCTTCCCGAGAACTGTGCTGGTGCTCCTGCGACGCCAAATTGGAACAGCAACCAATCCCGAGAGATTACAATTGGCTTTTTGAACCAATCAGAAATGTGAACAAAACTTCCTCCTGTGCACAGTGTATTGCCTTGTTCCCCCTCATTTCAGAAAGCCATCCTGACCTTCTCATGAAACAGAGCCCTCTCCTTCTTAGGCAGAGGGCATAGTCAACGTCTGCTGTAGACTGCTTTGGTGGTCCTTATGTTTCCACCCTGACGTGGGTCTCACTCCAGTCCACCCTGGGTGCCGGGGACAGTTACTCCCTTTCAGAGTGCTGTCACTGAAATCTCCTTCCCAGCTGTTCATCAGGGGAGGTTTTCTCAGTCCTCCAGGGGAAGGGTGAGTCCTGCTTTCTCGTCCAGGTTGATCCTGCTCAGAGGGGCGCCGTTCAAGACTGATTGGCCTCGTTCGGTTGGTGCCCATTCCCTGGCTTTCCTAGTTGGAGCTTTTCCTTCTCTTAAATTGTTTGTGGTTAGTACGAACCTGCGGAGAGCTGATAGAAGGGCAAACCTTCTAGCTTCTCTCTTTTAGCCAAGTACTTTCATTTCCTAAACTCTTCTGGATTTAGACTGATTTTGGAAATCGGAACCTAGTTTGGCTCACTAGAAATATAAGAACTTCCAAGTACATTACTAAGTATTCACCGTTTGGAGGGAACAGCTCAGGACTCAGGCTTGTCTCCATCCTCCCTTCCCCCACCTTGGATGGAATACATGGGCCCAGGCCATTCCTCGTCTCCCTTGTCTTCCCCCATGGCTGACAAAGTTTTTTGATTTTTGTTTTTTTTTTTCTTGCCTATTAGTCATGACACAGAGTGCCCTTCTCAGCACTCTATAGCAGGTCAAGTGTGCTCTTCTGAAAGCCTTCTTTGACCACAAATGCAGTCGCTGTGTTTTCTCTTACATAATTGGAATCAGGGCCTCCTAAATCCTACCTGCAAATGCAAACAATATGCCAAAAATAGTGACAAAAATTGGCAAAGGAAGAGTTTTGCAGCTAATAAGGGGCTGTTTGGAGGTGAGGGTACAGGAGAGAGTTGAGGCTGAGGAGGGAGCAGAGAGGGGCTCTGTGGAGTCTGCAGCAGTGATGGAGGATGTCGGACCTTCTTCGGACCTTGTCTTCTGACTGGAAGGTGGCCAGTGAAGGGCAGAGTCAGGGACTCCCTGTGTTTTCCTTACCGTGGGGGCAATGTCAGAGCTGGGCTGACAGTGGAATCTATTAGCTTTCAAATTGCTCCAAATGCCGTGTCTGGCACAAAGAATGAATTCGAGAGTCCCCGAGCCCTCCCACTACCCTATGCTATTACGTTTACAGTATACTATGATACCACACTGTCACTAGCTTTCACTGTCCCGTGGGAGATTGAGCTTTGTGGATTTTTCTTTTTCTTTGACCACTCCGATCAAATGACTAGAGCCATTTAAACTTTAGGTTGGGGCTGGATGATGATTTTGTGAGGACTTTTTTTTGCTTGTCTGTGGTGTAGGATATTACAAAAAGTATGCATGGACTTTTTTTGTTTGCTAATCAGCTTTTGTTAGTGTTTGTGTATTTAATACGTGGCCTAAGACAACTCCTGTTCTTCCAATGTATGGTGAAGGGAAAAAAAAGGTTGGACACTCCTGCTTTATGTCTTAAAATTGGAAGATTCTTCAGTGACTATCTGGTCTCAGTGACACTGAGAAGCACCTTGTCCCAGTTTGCAGACCCAGTGTCTTAGTTCCACACCTGAGTGACTACTCATTGGACAGCGTGCCCTCAGCAATTTAGGTGCCGTGTGAGGTATCCTGGGAGAGAAAAACACTTCTTTGAAAGGGTCAGGAGTTACTTCAGAAATGCCCCGCCCCTGTCATTCCTTGGAAATTATATGGGCTTATGGACATCAACAGCTTCCAACTGTGCTTTTCTTAATTTTTTTTCTGGAGACAGAGTCTCACTCTGTTGCCCCAGGCTAGAGTGCCACAGCATCAGCCTACTCACAGCAACCTCAAATTCCTGAGTTCAAGTGATCTTCCTGCCTCAGCCTCCTGAGCAGCTGGGATATAAGTGCCCCCCATGAAGCTCAGCTAATTTTTTTTTCCATTTTTAGTAGAGGTGGAGTTTCGCTCTTGCTCAGACTGGTCTCGAACTCCTGAGCTCAAGAGATCTGCCTGCCTTGGCCTTTCAGAGTGCTAGATTATAGGCATGAGCCCAGTTGTGCTTTTCAAAAGTCTAGGCAGTGAGGCAAACCACAGATGTCACTCTCAGACATAAATGACTTCTGGGCTGTCCAAAACTGCTCAGTTTTGTGACCATTCTTCCATCTGGCTGTACTTAGGCAGTGATATGTTGGGGTTATAGAGAGGAAGAGAAAATAAGGAACTGGTAGGGTGGGGTGTGGGAGTAACAAAGGTGAACATTTATTGAGTGCTAACTATATTCCTGACATTATGCACCGTACTCCACCCACTGTTATCCCCGTTTTACGGATTGAGGAAACTGAGGTTTAGAGAGGTTAAGTAATTCTCCCAAAGTCTCACAATGAGTAGGAAGATGAAGTATTCAGACTTGGGGCTTTCTGACTTCAGAGCCCTTGGGGCTTTCTGACTTCAGAGCCCAAGTTTGTCACCACCATGCCTATGGGGTAGTGAAAGAAAAAACCAGGCCAGAGCAAAGAATGACCGTCTTATGTTCAGGATAACTGGCTTTGATGGGACTTTTAGCCATCACAGTGGAAGAGAAAGCAGGCAAGGAGGAGGCAGTTGTCTGGATTGGCTAGGACTCCATCTTATCCACTTTTTTCTTGGGGCTGATAGACAGGAATTTTTATGGTAGGTATGGCCCAAGGGTGTTAGAACTTTTGTGCTAGTGAAGGCAGTTCTCAGGCTCAGATAAAATGTAATAAACTGTTTATCCACCCAAGAACCATTTCCTAGACACCTCCTCTGTCAATTTTTGAACCAGTAGGTAGGCACAGTTCTTGACCTGACAAGTCTAGCTCAGATTCAGAGGTCCAGAACCTAATTTCAACAAATCTTTCTGTAGATGACCTAGGGCCATTTTTACAATCCCTTTTCTTTCCCACTTCTCAGCTATTGCTTTACCCACAGGAACCTCTGCCATGGAGGGATGGGGGAGAGACAGGAGAGTTGGGTTACTTAGCACCTGTGCTAAGGTTTTGGGGAAGGATATGGAAGCCAAAGACTAACAAGAGGCTTTGGCATTATTTGTGAATATCCCTCCTCCTTGCTATTCCATTTCCTTGGGCTCTTAACTAGACTCATAACTTAACGGCCAACTCTTCACTTGAAAATCCATCCCAGCATCCTCCGCTCAAACTAACTGCCACTTGCCACTTGGCTGTCCCAACGGAACTAACGGAATCTGCCAACGGCCCTCCCCTGATCTTACTGGACAGAACATGACCTTAGCAGATGTGAGTTCCTCTTTCTTCTGAGATAGTTCCCTCCGCTCATATGGAGTCTGAGCTCCAGACAGAGAAGTGGGGACATTAATTTATTACCATCAGGAACCCCCTTGTTTGCTTCAGTATGAGTGTCAGGATTGTTCCTTGGAGGAGCTGCTGGGAAGAACAGATGGAAGCCAAGGAGAAGTTGTGCAAGGAAATGAAAGTACTTGGAAAGGGCCAGCAGTCCCCTTACTGCTACCAACATTAAAAAATCACTGTAACTTCAGGCTGAAAGTGGTAGAAACCAGTCTGTGAACTTACACAAGCTTGTATCAGAACTGGCTAGTCTTTGCCCTATCGATCTTGTAACTTGGCTGCAAGCACATGGAAAAGACATAGAAAACATTAATTGTTGCACCAGTTTAGGGACCAGTCCCTTTGGGAAGATGGTGATGCCTGGGAGATACACATTGAAAGGGTGGATTTGGCAGAAGGAAAGCCCCAGGATTAGCATTTGATTAGGGTAAAATCACCACCACAATCTGTGAGAGTGGAGACATAAACCCAAAACATGACTGATCCTGGAATGGAGACTTCATGGCTGACAAAACAAAAGCATTGCCCTGAGAATTTCTTTCTAGTTCCTGGCTTCAGAGTTAAGGTTATGGTCGATGAGTGAGTGCTTTCACGTTCAGGCAGGCACGTGGGCCCGTCTTGGACTTTTGGAAGATATTCTCTGAGCTGAAGATTGTTAGCTAGGTTAAAATATCAAGGAAGGTTATAGTTGCTTTTTCTTCCTATTGTCAAGAAGTTGGACTTTCCTACATCTCTAAGTGGAGGTTCTCTGTAGCACAGAGAGAAAAGCATTGGGTTGAAAGTTCACTCTTGGCCCAGCTCTAGACAAGCCTGTGTTCCAGGACAAAGCCACTTAACCTTTCAGTTGTGTCCTAGAAAGATTCACACCTATCTTGCAGGATTCTTTTAATGTTTAAGAGGCAGAATAGCCAGGAAAAAGACATGTGAACTGTAAAGAGCTGTCATCATCTTATCCCTAGGATAGTTGGTGCACATTCCTGCCCGGAGTAATAGGATCCTCTTTCCATCTTTAACATTCTCTAGTAAAGCTAAAGGATACTGATATTTCCTGATGTTTAACATAACCAGACTCACCATCTACTGCTTAAGATGGGGGATTAGGGGGTCGAGGGAGCCCTGGGCGGCAACACTGAGGATCTTGTTTACAAATGAGTGGAATCCATAAAGGGGGGAGGGAAGGTCTTCAGAAATCTTGGAGAGCAATGTGAACCGCAAGTTATTTTTGTTCAGAGACACAAAGCAAACCACATTAGCAGCGAAAGGGATGCAAACCACATCTTGCCTATTTAGAGCAATAAAGGAAGGGAACAAAATTATACAGGCAATGAGGTTCTTTTGTTTCCCCAGCCATGAATGCTGCTTACAAAGTGCACACACACCACAAAGACAGTTGAGAACCATCATTTCAACTCCTAATATAATGTGTTTCTTAAGTGTGTTCCTTTAAGAAAAAAAATCCTAAAAATAAAGCAGTGTCACACTTTCTTCAACTTACTATCTTATGTGAGCATTGTGTTTATATCCTGTTGAGAAAAATCTCAAAAGACACCACTCATTTTCTCTTCAGTCATAGTTGATTCTTCCCAGGCAAGAAATAAGGGAGGGTAAACGTAATTTTTCCGAGCACACACTCATTCATTTGCTGGGCATTTATTAAGATCTACCACGTGCCAGGCTCTCTGTCAGGTGAGGATAACAAAAATAAACCAAAGAGGCTCAGCCCTAAAGGGAAGAAAAGACGCATCCATTAGTATCTGCGTTTGGGTAGACAGGGCTTTGTTAAGAGAGACATAACACGTTTGGGGCCCTGAAGAAGTAGCAGTCACTCCTAAGAAATTTGACCTTGGAGGTTGACTGAGTGATGAGAAAATAGTGGGCAACATGACTAGAGACTAGAGGTAGCTTTAAGCTAGATCCCATGTGGCCTTGGATGATGGGTGGGGAATGGGGATTTGAGACTTTATTTTGAAGTTACAGGGAGTAATTGAAGTATTTTGAGCAGGGGAAAGGGATGATCATCTGGCTGTAAGTAGATCCTGAACTTAGGAATCTCATTTTTGAGAACGAACTGAAAAGGATAATGACCTGGGTGGATTCAAGGATGACTCGAGCACATTTCAAATGGCATGGCATTTCAGTTTGCCTCTGCTGGTGTCATCCGTGTTGCTTCTCACTCTGCCTTCATTCAGCACGGAGGACTGTGCACACGCACACAGGAGAACTCAGTTTCTCCAGTTCATCTCTGTGGCTCTGATAGCCTCAGATACTTAAGAAATCTAGATGACACTCCTGACTGAAATGGCAAGAGTGGAATTCAGCAGATCTGAAGGGAGGGATCATAGATGTTTCTTGCTAAGAGGAAGGGCAATAAAGCAGAACACTGTGACATGCTTCAGTAACAGGGACAAGTGAGCTCTGGCAATCTCAGTTCAAGTCTGGGCATTGACACCAATTTGTTGTGTGACCTTGAACAAGTTGCTTTCTTTTCTGAGGTTGTACATTGACAAATGAAGCTGGGTGGTCTCCAGAGTCCCTTTGAGCTCTGATATCCTGTGGGATTATTGGACTGAGTGAGACTGTTGGTAGCTCTGGCACTGCAAATCTGATGGTTCCCGTTTCTCTTCCTTCTCCTTGGGGCTCAGAGAGGCAACACAACAAAATGTACTTTGCTCAGAAACCCCCAGTCTCAGAGCCTGAATTTGAGTCCTGGTCCTGATCCAGGCCAGCAGCGTAAACTTGGGCAAGTCACTTAACCACTCTGAGTCTCAGTTTCCTTTTCTAAAAAATAGATAAATTCATGTGCGAATGGAATCCAGACCAAGACCTTTCCTTCTGGCCGATAAAGACAAAGTCCAACTGTGGACTTCATGGTCCAGATCTTGACCATTGCTGAATTTCTGCTGATCAGGATCAGGGCAGGTGGTGGGGTGAGTCCAGAGAACGTGATGTGTAGCTGGACTAGGGTTGGTATCTTCTAGCCCAGCAATAGAGAACTTGGGCGGAATATACCAATCAACTGCCACACACACAGGCAATTATTAAAAACAAAAAGATTTTTAGTGCCTGTAACAGTCCTCAAAGGCAGGGGCCTAGATTATAACACTCAGACAATGGAAGCAAGCTCCAGAATCCATCTGGGTCTGCTTTAGAGAGCCAGGTGGCTTTTACCTTTACCCACCCACACACTTTTCTTGTACTGTTCACATAGTGATGGCAAAGTGTGTTGCTGTAACACGAGACAAAATTAAGGGCCATTCGTGATTACCTGACTCTGGCTAATGAAGTCTGAACCGATTTGCTGTGTCATTTATGGTGTCTGTTAAGGTCACAGACAAACTTGGACTACCCTTTTCAGTGGTATTAATGCCTACTGTGGGAACATTACCCTCAGAATTAGGGTGTTCTCCCAAGTACTCTACACTGCCCCTTGTGGAGGTTCTGAGTATCCTTTTCAAGGAACCGTTCCAGTTGGGGGGACTGCAGTTTGAACCATCTGATCTCAAACAAAGATCTTCAAGCACAGGATAAATAATATGTGAGCAGATGTGTTTAATCCTGATGTCTGTATAAGGAGTGATATCCTCCTGGGGCACAGAATGTTTAGGGAGAATATGCCACATTTGGCTCAATAGGAGTGAGCTTTTTCTTTTTGTCCCTTGAAGTGAGTAGATTCCTTGAGTAAAACAGTTTCTGCAAAGCAAGAGATCGACTATTTTGGTTGGAAGAGCTCTATTCCCGATGGGCTAGGTTTGGCCAAGAGGGTTGGAATGACCTCAGTAGAAGCATATTGTTGATGCAGGGTTAGAGTTCAATTTTGTCAGACTCGGGTTTGGAATTCATGACGTGAGGGAAATTTAAGAAGCAGAAGGGACCTGGAGAAGGTAGTCTGCCTTCTTACGTGCTTCACGACGAGTTGCTAAATGTTGTCAACAATCGGTTAAATTTAGAAAAGTAGCTAAGATTGGGGAAAAATACACGATGTTTGCTTTCTCTTGAGTGGCAGAAGACCAGAGAGAGTGAAAAATAACAGGATGAAGGGAGATCTTATTGAAGAAACAGAGGATGTCAAAGTACAATAACAGGCAATGAGTAACATTGAACCCAAACCCCCAGGCCCTCTGAACACCTCCACATAAGTCAGCATTATTATTACCTTTTGTTGAATATATTTTTGTATGTATGTTTATAATTTTTATTTTTAAATGTATTATGGAAACAGTATAACTTATTTCAATCATAATAGCAATGTAGGAAACTTAAGTTCAAATGGTGAGAACTTTAACTGTGGTCTTGTTCAAAGCAAGATATTGTGCTGACATTACTTGTATACAATAAATTAATCTTTTAAAGTTTCCAAGTGAAGTCAAAATCTTTCACGTTGGAGCTAAAACATTTTATTATTTCCTAAACAGGGTAAAAAGATTATTATGTGAATATCCTTTCAAAGTTCACAAAAAGAAAAGCAGTTTCTTTCTAGACATTTTTGGCTGTTTACCTAGACTCGATGTTTCCTGAATGAAACAGCTAAAGGATGATTTTGATCAGTTATCCTTAAAGGTTACCAAGAAAGGGAGAAATTGAGGAATAGAGAACAAAAATATTAGAGGGAGCTGGCATCCAAGAAATATGGAATTATCATTATCAGGCTAATTAGATTCCTTTTGCCAAAAGAAGAAAAGCTAGATATAGAAAAATGGATTTTGATTCATACGCTCAAAGGCTAGTGATGTTATATTGTTTTTGACAATATCTT
This sequence comes from Arctocebus calabarensis, assembly GCA_963573935.1. Classification (NCBI taxonomy): domain Eukaryota; kingdom Metazoa; phylum Chordata; class Mammalia; order Primates; family Lorisidae; genus Arctocebus; species Arctocebus calabarensis. The sequence continues at coordinate 26,870 of CAUYON010048007.1, forward strand.
GGACCTTCGACAGTTTTACCAAGCTGTTTGATAAAAAGCCAGCTCTCATTAATTTCTGAAATATGGAAACAAAGGAAGAGGGATTGTGTTTCTCCTACATTGAGTGAAATGATGTCCCTTTTTGATGAGACAAGCTCTTTAAGGGGGTTGCTTTACTTGCTGCTTGACCGTACCTCTCAAATGAACAATCTCGTTCATGTCAAAATTCCTCGGAGTGGCTACTGCGAGTCCGAATTGTCTCCTAAGAAGTTGCGTCAGAAAAATGGGTTAACAACGACAGTGAGAAAATCAGAAAGTAACAGGTGTTTGGCCCAGAAAAGTGCCTTTTTAGATTAATCAGGGCCTATGAGAACTCAGCAGGCTGTAAAGAGACTTCTTCATGTCTCAGGACCTCGATCAAAGGTGAGAGGCCGACCATCCCCAGTCCTGAGTCCAGGCGGACAGAGCTCTAAAGACGGTCAACTCAGGAGCAATGCGAAAACACGATTGAGGAGACTTTCCCCTTCATAAGGTTTTGAAACGGTGACCTGGAGGAAAATTTGTCCTCACAGAGGCTGATCTGAGGAGATCTACTGAATGCCATAGCTGGGGACCTATCTGCTCAACGACCAACTTCTTAGGCCTATGTCTGCGCTGTATGTAGACAGCATGTGAGTCATTAGACAAGCAGATAGAAATGGGAGCCGCTGTTAGGAGGCTAGACAGCAATTTCACCAAGGAGCCACACAAATCCAATCCCTTAACCAAGAAAAATCTTGCAGCACCTCATTTCTTGCACAAAATAAACCAAAAGCTGAAGAGCCTCAAGGAATGTCACGAGTCAATTTGGCCTGAACTTATCTCCCCGCTATGGGCCATGTGGTGCTCAAAGAGGCAGAGACACCTGAGGTTTCAGATGTGAACACCACGACTGAGGGGAGGGGTTCTTCTTCAAGGAGTGGGGGCTGCAGGTGGCTCTCAGTGGAACCTCTACATTTGCCAGTGCTTCTCAGTTAAAAACCAGGAACACATCTTCAGTTGACCCAAGTTGGGTTTATCGACTTGTTGCAAAAAGGAAGAGGGCATGAGAAAGAATTTATTACAGATTTAGCCTTGCATCTGTTGGTTTGGGAGAGGGTTTAGGAAGTGGGGCCTTTTTCTGGGTTAGATATTGCCAGTAAGCAGGTGCAATGCTGTGATTGTGTATTGAATGATTCTCTTCTAGATAGTGAGAAGGATGAAGCAAGGCTGGGAAAAAAGCCAGCACAGGGCTTCTTAATATTAGCCAGGATGGGGAGATGTTTGCTATTTTTGTGATTTGCACAATCTCGTCTGTGCTTAGACAAGATTATGAAGTGATCTTTTTTTTTTTTTTCTTGTCTCACGTTGTAGTCACAGAGGGACTTGGTCTTGGTGTTGATCCTATGAGACTGTGTCCAACAGAACATTATGGTTCCGGGCCTATGCTGGTTCCTCCCAACACTGAGGACTAGTTTTTGTCATTGGGTCAGTTCCTGAATATTAGAAGCTGCCTTTCTCCTTCTCCTATGTACCAGTTCTTGCATACCGTTGGGAAATTCAAAACAGAGCATAGTTATGAAAGGTTTTATAAAAACATACGGAACAAGGAAGATGAAACGAATGATTCTTAGTTGGATACTTTTACCTCAGAGCCACTTGTCAGGAACCTTTGGTCACTGAGAAAATAGCAGAGAAATTAAAAGCAAGCAGGCTTGATGGTTTCCCTTATAGGGTGTTTAACATGGCTGGTGATATCTCTGGCACCATTTTGTGATTCTTTCTAGTTGTTTGTGTTCAGTGGACTTTCTTGACAGAGAGACTTTATTGAGCATTTGCCATGGTGTGGCAAAGAAAGTCGGACAAGAAAGTGTATCTACCCTTAGTATACTCCTGTGAGCCGTCCAATGGAAGGTCTAAGAGGAAGCTGCAAAGACACACCGCAGCCGGGTCTCCCCTTGCGTAGAGTGAGGGCTGAGGAGGTGGGAGCCATGGCAGGACAAGCATTTCCAAAGTTTCTTCCACTCTTCAATCGAGTATTGGCTGAAAGGTGTGCAGCCGAAACTGTAACCAAAGGAGGCATGATGCTTCCAGAAAAATCTCAAGGACAAGTATTGCAAGCAACAGTAGTGGCTGTCGGGTCAGGCTCTGCTGCGTCCCCTCAATCCTCCTCCAGCTCCCCCACTTCCGTTGGCTAGGCTACTCCTCCAGCTGAGGTGTCGCACTGTCCGGCGCTGGGCGTGGGCGCTCCCCTCGGCGGCGAGCTCTCGCGCCTCTCCCGGTGCCCTGGACGCCCCCCTGGGCATGCTCTCGCGCCACTCCCGGTGCCCTGGGCTCTCCCCTTGGCGTGCTCTCGCGCCACTCCTGGTGCACTGGTGGGGGCCCCCGCGCCCGCACTTCCAGGGCTGCGGGCGGCCGCGGGCTCAGCGGGAAGCCCGGGTGCTGCCCGGTCGCCACCTCCGACCGGCTCCCTCGAAGTCACAGTTTTACACAAGATCTATAGAGGCTGTTTGTACTCATTCCTTGCAAATTTTGTTATGATGGTCACAGAACATTGGAAATGGAGGAGCACTCAGAAGCGGGGGTCTCCGGGGCTAGGGTCTGCTGCAACACGGGCCTTGAAGACATGATGCCAAATGAAAGAAGCCAGGCGCAACGGACTGCAGAGCACAGGGTTCCCTTTCTGTGAAAAAGCATTTGAGAGAAGTCCGAGGTTTCATCCCGCAAAGGTAGTAGATGAGTGGCGCTCAGGGCCTAGGGAAAGAAGAATGGGATGTGCCGATGAAGGAGCATGGGATTTCTTGTTGGAGGTGATGAAATTATCTGGAATTAGATAGTGGTGAAGGTTGCACAACTTCGTGAAAAGGTACAAACCCCTTTAACGAATCATGTCTGATTTGTTAGCTACATAAATAATACATGTGGAAGGGCGCCTCTCCCAGAGGAGCCAAGCGGATGCTGCCGTATTGGTAGACAAACCCCCTGCACATGTACCCCGGGAACCCCGGGAGTGGGTGAGTCTGAGGGTTTCAAACCCATTAGTCCTCACTGCGCCTGCCCTAGCGGTCCTGGCTTTCTCAGGGTCTCTGTGCTGAGCCAGGGCAGAGGAAGACGGGTCGGATGGGAGGCTGTGGTGTGGGGGCTTCCCTTTCTTCAGGATCTTTATCATTTTTTTCTTCAGTAAGCGGGAGGTCCACAGGCTGGCATGGATCTATTCACTGGAGTTTGGGAGGTGGGGACACAGGGCACAGTGCAGGAGCTGTGTGCCCTCAAGACAATGTGTCTTGAGGAGCCTGAATGGAAGCCTCTGGGATAGGGAGAAAGAACTGAAGTCCCCATCAACTAAACTGCGTTCTTGCTGTTGGACTGTAAATCACCATTTCTATCTGCAGACGATTTTAAGGAACCCCAGGTTCTCACTTAGCACAGGCTGTGGGACACAGGGCCTGCTTTTTAAAATAAACATTTTGGGATTTTTAAAGACATAAATTCAAAACTGCTATTGGAAAAGGTAGGCTTAAAGGGTCAGCTCCCATTCTGCTGTTGTGGCTTTTCACGGGGGCCACGCATGGTAGAACACGGGCCTTGAAAAGAAGACATGGTGACCGGAAACTTGAGTTCAGGGAGATTCGGAACCGAGCTGAGCAGGGGTCAGGAGAGCAGAACTAGGTGGTGCTCTCTTCATGAAGAAGCAGGTGGCACCTGTTTCAGTGGTTGCAATTTAGGGGATTGGTCAGCAAACCAGTACCTGGCCCCAGGCTTCTGCCTGGGCTGCTGCAGTTGGCTGTGATTTTGGCAGAAATGAGAAGGGCAGGGTGGAGTACAAAAAGGGAACAGTGTGAATTGGGTGGTTCACCTGTGTCCCCCACCCTGGCCCCCAGCCACCATCCCCTGGCGTTTAGTGCCAATGTCTTAGCCAGGCTCTCTGAGGGCCACAGAAACCCGCTCGGGGTTACCTTAAGCACTGGGGATTTATTGTAAGGATATCTCTGGAAATTGGGAGGCCACCAAGCCCCAGGGTTGCAGAGACACTGAGGGAAGACTGGCTTCTCAGAAACAGTACTCCGGTTCTCCATCGACTCCCAAGATGACATTCTTCAGCCACTCCACCTGCCAGCTGGGGGGAGATGCTTGTTACCTGTGACTCTGTTCTTTGTGTCTTTTAGCTTCTAGTCACTACAACTGCCTTTTTGGTCAGATTCAAACTTAAGAGAGTTCTGTAGGTGCCAGATGGTTGTCACGACCCAGTAGCACACCAAGCCACCACAGGCTGGCTGAGAGACAGGCACCCACCTCTGGTCCAATCGACTGTATGTGGGACAGCAGGTGGCAAAGAACAGCTTCACTTCCTATGGGGAAAGGACTGTTTGCAGTGATGCAGGGTGTGGGGGGTGTGCAAGGAGGGAGATGGAGAATAAGGGAATAGCAGGGTTCCAGAGACTTAGCCTGTTGGAACTTTGGTTCCAGGAATATAAGTTATGCAGCACTCTGGGGGTGTGTATAGGGGGGTGGCTTTGAAAAAACTCCAGAGGCCTGTACAGCAGGTGTGGGAGAGAGACATCAATGCCCATAGTATTGTTTCCTGAGCCAGATCTCCCTGTCAGCCTGCAGCAAGTGTTAGGCTTAGAAGGTACTGCCTCATCCCCATCCCTCTTTTTCCCTTTCTGTGGTTCTGTAAATGGGAACAAGAAACGGTGCTTGGGAAGGTGTGTGGCCTGCTTTCTGGTTCCAGGAGCTGATGCACAGATTGCCCTCAGAAATGGGCTTCACTATGCCCCTGTTTGTCTGACCCTGCAGCTCATCCAAACGTTTGCCTAGTTACCCCAACCTCGGTATTTCCAAATTTCGAGGTAATAGTTGGAGGACTGTAAATGCTTAAATGTTTGATAAATAAACTAATGGATGAATGAATGAAAGCATGAATTTGCTATCAGCTGTCCAAGAAAGGCCAGACAGGAGAAGGTTGAGGTGCTTGGCTTTGGTGTAAGAAAGGCCTAGCTTTGAATCTCAGCTTTGTCCCTCGTAAGCCATGTGGCATAGGGACAAGTTACTTAACTTCTCTGAGCCTCCCTTTCCTCAACTGTAAGGTTAGGATAATGCCCACTTCAAACTTCTTTGGGAAGTCCAAGTGACTTTATATTTCCTAGCACAGGGCCTGACATACTGTGCTTGAGTTTTGATAACTATGATTATTAGGCTGGTTCAAGGGGACAGGCTGGTAGGAGCAGCTCAGCCCCATATGTGGACATGGGTGCACAGGCATGGTGGAAACACAACTGCTTGACCGTGGTCATGGAGAGAGGAAAATGAAGGGACGGCCCACCCCTTAGCTGCATATCTGTCTGCACCACTCTGAGAGTTGGGGAGGCTGCACAGTCAGAAGTGAAATGGCAGTGACAGCCAGGGCAAGGCTGGGGAGTCTGGCAGGCAGGGGCTGTGTTCCCTGGAAGCCAGGCTTTAGGGAAGAGGGACGGAGGGAGGATGGGAATCCAATATGAGGGTGATTTCACCAGTGGTGTCAAAATCTACACAGCATAAATGAAGGCTTAGGATCAGAGTCTAAGTCTGTGTGTCAAAAGCCAAAAACCAAGAGCTAGCAGAATACACCTGCCAGGGATGGTGAGGGGGAAGGAAACCACTCTGCTGGGGGAGGATGGCTTCTGCTTGGAGGTCAAGAAGGTCACCTTGGTAAACCTTAGCCATCTTCAAGATGCAGCCCTGAAGACCGATGTGCACCAGCCCGTTGCCAAGCTGGTGCTTGCAGTCTGAGTGCAGGCAGGGGTGCAGGGGTGGGGAAGGGGGGTTCTGGGCATGAGGAAGGCACTGGATATCCAGGGAGGCGCTGCTGATGGTCTTTTGCTAATGGGACTGTGGCATGCTTCCAAGCCGCGGCAATCACCTTCTTCCCCCTTGACACCCAGAACAGCCTCACTTCCTGAAGCGGGCATGCCACTGCCTCTTCCACGCCAATTTCTTGTTCTTGCATTTCTCTGCCTGGTTGCCTCAAGGCCCTGTCGGATGTCAAGGGCTCAGCCTTCCCTTTCCCTCCCCAGACTCCCTATGGGTCCTAGGGCCTTTGCACTTGTTTCTCCAGGGACCTCAGCCACTTCCACCAGCCCTTGACCCCTTCACCTAAGCCTGACCCTGTCAGTGGTCAGAGGAGAACTGATCTTGACTCACCTTGACCCGGCCACCTTTTCTGCTCCTGAGTGGGGAGGCCTACACGAGCTCCCGGCCTTTGCTTAGTCCTCAGAGTTGTCAAGAAATCCTTCTGTGGTCTCTGTCCAGCTGTGTGTCCTGCTCCCCACAATAGCTATTCCAAATCCTCACCAGTAACCTTAAAGTCCAGTTCATCCCTCCCCAATCTCACTTTCACCCTCAAGGTGAAATTCGCTATGTGGGAGGAACTTTCTTTTTCTCTCTGGCACCTGTTACACTTTGTTGACTCTGCCCCGCCCCTCCCCCCCAGCCCTGCTTCTTAGGAAAGGTAATACATCCAAGGGCTCTGAGCCGCCCCTCCGCTTCTCAGGGGGCTGACTCCATCTCCTGTCCTTCTCTCCTACTTTAAATCTTTTCCTCAGCACCAGCTCTTTCCCATAGGCATTTGAACATGTTCCTGCTCGTGCGTTAGAAACGACCAGACCCTCGGTCCCTATGAAACTGGCTGCGTGTCACTTCCTCTATAGACAAAGTTCTTGAAAGTATTGTCTGCATGTATGTCCCCATGGTGCCCTTCCCACTCATGTCTCAACCCCCCAATGCACCTGTCCCCCTCCCGCTGCCCACCCTCAAAGAACACTCTGCACAACCCCTTGGGCTGAAATCACTCCTGACCTCTGGATCACGAAGCCCAACAGATACTGTTTCTCAGGCCTCACAGACCTTGCAGGGTCCTCCCCATCACACCCCACCCCCACCGCCTGCCTTTACTTCCCTGATGGTGCTGTCTCTTGCCTGTCTGCCTCTCTAGCTGGTCTTCTTTGGCTTCCTCCTGAGGTCTTCTTCCTCTGCCCACCTCACTTAGAGGTCGGGGATTTCCAGAAGTCTGTGGTCTGCTCTTTGCAGTCCGCAGCCAACACCTTGTCCTGGGGTGAGCTGACTGTCCCCAAAGGTTAAGTACCACCCAAATGCTGGTGGCTGACTCCCAAGCGGGATCTAAAGCCCAGGTGTGTCGTGAGGCCCAGATCTGTAGAAACGACCCATCACCTCGGCTCCTACCCTTGGCTGCCCGCTCCCTTACTAGATCTGTGCCTTCTGCTTTATTCCCTATCTTGGCAAACGTTGTCTCCGACCACCCAGTTGGCCAAGTTGATGATTATACCCAGCTGCCGCCCCTCCCCCAGGGGCAGCTCTGACTCCATTACGCCGTCCCCAGCTCGTCCCTAATCCCGCTGGTCTGCCTTCTTGCCATCTGCGGAGCTCATCCTTCTCTCATCCCTGCCACTCCCATTATACCCTAGACCCCACCATCTCCTGCTGGGGCCAGCACAGCCACCCACAAACCTCTCCCCGCCCCCGCGCCTGTGGTTTCCTCCCATGCATTCTCCACGCAGCTCTGGAATGAGCTTCCAAAGATGCAAATCTGCTCTTGCCCTCCTCCTACTTAATATCCTTCGGGGTTTCCCCGAAACCTTCAGGATAAAGTCCAAACTCCTTAGCGGGGTGTCCAAGGCCCTTCACATCACAGCGACCATGAAAATGAATGGTGGGACAGACTGATCCAGGTTCAAATCCCAGCAGCATTTTTGCTGTGTGACTTTGAGTAAGTTACTTAACCTCTATGAGCCTCTGTGTTCTTATGCATATAATGAGGGCAATACCTCTCCTGCTTCGCGGGGCTGCATGTGTATACATTTTGTTCTTGTGCTTGCCTTTTCATCTCTGGCGAAGGGCCTCATTTATTGCAGGCACACTGTGTATGGGACCCTCTGTTTCTGCTCCCAGCCCTCCCCTCTAGCTGTCTCTTTCCTCCAAGCTCTCTGCTCCAGCCATCCTGAGGGCCTCAGCCTCCCCTGGAGAGCCCATGGTTCCTAATCTCCACCAGGGGACCCTCTGCAGCTCCGCCTTCTGCTCACCCCAGCATCTTCTTCCTCTTTGCCTGAGTAGCTCCTCATGATTGTTGAAAGTTCTCAGGAATCATCAGCAGGAAGTTTCCCCTAAGCACAGAAAGACCAATGGCTGCTCCCATGTTTCCGTAGCAGTCTTCACGGGCTCTCCTGGGCCCTGGCTTTCTTGTCTTGCAACTGCCTTCCTTCTCAAGTGCTCTTCCCTGTGCAAGGAGCCTCCTTGAGGGTAGGGATCGTGTCTTATTTATCTTTATACCCCTGGTACCTAGCAGAGCACCTCAGACGTACTAGGCTGTCGAAAAACATAAACATTTGCCGAATGAACAAACCTAAACGTGGAGTTGCGTCTGGGTGGTCTTCAAAAGCTTGCTCTCACTGTTTCTCGTTCACTCTTCTGCTCCTCTTGGGAGCAGTGGCTGTCAGCCATCATCAGATTGTAAGGTCCTGAGGGTGGGATGCCCAGCCACGAGGTGCCCTGTCAAGGTAGCAGGCAGGGGACTTTCATCACATATCCTGTGGCTGACTGCCTGCCCGCCTCCAGGAAGGGAGTCTAACGTGAGGGGACTGGGTTCTCATCTCATCTCACATTGTATAAATCAAACCCAGTGGCCATGGAGTGTCCTGTCCTGGCGTGGTGGTGGTCACGATGGAAGAGGAGACTTTGGTGGGGGGAGGCAGAGGAAAGTTGTAGCAGAAATGCATGGTCTCCCATTCTGGTTGGCTGGGAGAACTGCGGACATTTGCCCCAGGGACTGCCAGACAACGACCGACTTTTACCAGCAGGCTCGTTTTTAGATTTTGTTTTTTAAATCGATTTCCAGGCAGGTCAGAGGGTCTCTGAATGTCATTGTCCATCAGTTCAGGGGGCGAGCCTGCCTGTTTTTTGTTAGAGGGATCCTGGGGATTTCTTCTGCCCTGCTGGCCCTGTGTCCCCGCAGCAACCTCACGGCTCTAGTACTCTGCCACCTCCTGAGTTGTTAGATTCCCAGGGTAGTCATTGCCTTTGGCCTCTAACAGAAGTGGAGACAGATGACAAGAGTTCTGCAAACCGCCTCCCCATCATCCTGCCCTCCAGAGCACTGGTAAGGCAAGGCTACCTCCTGCCCTCCCGGGACCAGTAGTTGGAGCCGGGGAGGTGCAGAGGCTGCCTGGTGTCTCCAGAACACTCTTGTTTGTTACGCTCACTCTCTTCTACGTCCTGTGGGTGTACGAATGATGTATGTAGAGAACAAGGGGCCAGAGAGGAAAGAACTTTGTGCCTCGAGTTCTCTTTTTAGGCACCGTGTTGCACATCAGAGCTTTTAAAGTTGTCTTTCTTATAATTTGCCAAGAAATGGGGATGGGCTGGACACTTGGCAGGTTCCTTAGGCTCTAGACATCTTTACAGAGGGCAGGCCTTGCTCAGGTACCTGGTCCTAACACTTACTTTAATAAAAATGGCTTCATCCTTCCTCCCAACCCTGTGATTTTCTAGGCCAGAGACCCAAACGCTTTCTAGTGGGAGCCACATAATGTGGAATGGGCGGTAGCTGCATGTGGGAGTGGTGTAGACACACCCTGGCACTGCGGAGTAGGGGTCAGGATGTTGTGGGCAATGTGGGTAGATGTAGCCTTTCCCCCTGGAGGTCTTTACAAAAGGACAAGCTCTCATCTATGTGGGTGTCAGGTGCGTGGGCTTGTAGGGTGCTTGGGGGACAGAGTCAGCTGGTTTCAGGCAGAGCATTTCTTCCATGGGGTCTGAGTCTCTGCTTGAATTAGCTTCTGTTATTGGCAGGAACATAAACAGTGAACTAGGGAAGTGCCGGTGAGCTGGTCTGAACCTAGATGAAAGATTAGTAGGTGCTCCAGTCCTCTCCGTCAGAGCCCCTTCCCTGGCTCATTAGCACACACATGTTCCCTCTCCATCTCCTGGCTCTCTCTTGGGGGCAGGGGTTTTTGCATATCGCTGTGCAGAAAGGTCATGAGACCAGGCAGACTGAAGAATCCTTGCAAGAAAGCTTTCTCAGCCAGAGTCCTGGAGCTGGGCGAGTCAGAATGGCCAGACGAGTGATGCCTTCCCTGACAGTATAGACAGTAACTCCTGTATTCTTTTCTCCTTTCTGGCCGACAAGGGTCTGCAGCTAAGTTTGTGGGCTCTAGACATGAGCACCCAAGCGTGCGGCAGGACTGGAAGCTAAACAGGCACTCCTGGGTAGGCTGCCCACATGATGGCGGGTGGAGGGATGAGCCCCTTCAGGAGCTGGGCCTACAATCTCAGGCCTTGGAGAAATCAGGCAGCATTTTAAAGAGGATGGGTGTCCTGCGGTGTTTTGTTCAAGGACTTATATTTGTTGGGTCTGCCTGGAGTGTGGCTGGCTCTAGGTGAGACCTGGCTTTCCTCATCATCATGCTGGAAGCAAGGAGGGCCAGGAGGGTGGGGGCAGTGAGGCCCGTGGACCCCAGCCCCACTGATGCTCTTAAACCGGGGTTCAGTAACCAGGCTCCCTAGTTCAGATGTTATTTTTTGAAATCCATTCCCTAGTTTTTCACTAGAATAATGAAAGTTGGTGGGGCTAAAATAAAAGTTGGAGGAAAGAATCAGAACCGAGGTGTGTTCATTCATTCACTCATTCATTCATTCATTCCTTTAACCAGTATGTATACGCATCTTTTGTGCGTTCAGCTCTGGGCTGGGCATTGAGAGAGAAATGAAATAAAGGTTTGGCCTTGACCTCTGGCGCTCACAGCTGAGAAACCAGTCATGAAATGACTGAGCACCTGTGCAGGATGGCAGGGGGCTGGTGGTTTGAGTTTTTTAAATCTGAATTTGGTTTGGGCATGGGCTGCCCCTCTAGTGGGTGTTCCTCCTTGGATTTTCCTATAGTGAACACTCTTAACTGCCTTCACATTCTGAAACACTTTATTGTGAACACTTCTTACAGAGATCTCTGAAAAGATACCCTTTTCTGCTATAGAAAGCAATTCGCAGAACCCAATTTTACCTTTTTTGATGGTTTGGGCCTTTCCTTGAGCATTCCTCAGCCTTTTCTGGTCGTTGGCGCTTCTGTCCTCCAAACCACTGGCACTCACTTTTTGCTGTGCCAAGTTCTCGCTGCCTAGGATTCCTAATTGGCTATAGTCATTAAGTGAAGAGTGACTTGGACGAACAGGGGAAGGGCTTTTGTTTCAAGAGCAAACTTTATATTAAAGTCAAGGTTAATAAGCTTTGTTTTGGGGGAGTGCTTCAGGGATGATGTGACAACTATTCTCGTGAACTTTCTGAGAGTTTTCCCCTCCTTTCTCTTAAGGCGTATTCTCTTTGGTCACAGTCGTTGGGTGTAACCTTTGGATGACAGAGGACAATACGCTATAAGATGTGTCAGCCACCGATAACATACTGTAAGAGTGGAAACAATCCAAAGATTCCCCACAGGCTAGGAGGCCCCAGGAAAGTTTTTATGCAAATAAAGCTTAACTGGGCCCCACCCAGGACAAGGCAGGGAGAGCCTGATTGGGTTGAGAGGAAGTGACTATATCATTATGGAGACCTGGCCGACTGAACTCTCTGGTGGAATCAGATGGAGTTGTGGCTGCCTGTATGTAACTGTTTACTTCATAAGACTGCGTGTGACGCTCTGTCACCTGCCCTGCCAGCCACTGCAGGGATTTGTTGCACAGAACCTTGGCTTGGTCCCCCCTACATGCTGTGGGAAGCCACGGTTCACTTGCCAGATGTGACACCTTCCTGGATGGTGAGGACAAATGGCAAAATAGAAACTTGCACCCTGGCTTGTACTCAGATGACCAAAAATGAGACAGTATCATTGCACTTCAACATGTTCTACACTGGAGGCAGAGGGAGAAGATGGGTTCTGTTTTCTTCTTGTGCTGGCAAAGGCCCAGCTCATTCCCTAGAATCTGAATTTTCCTACAACTTCAGAAGCGTCATAGAGATTAATTTGAGCCAACAGTGGGTGTTAGCTCGTGGGGGCATCTGCAATTAATGAAAAATGGTAGGGTCTTTTTTTTTTCTTTTTATTAAATCACAGCTGCGAGTAGGGTCTTTTTCTAATGTGTCAATCCATGGGGAATCTGGAGTAGCAAGGAGGGGTGAGTGAGAGTCACTCACCTCGGCCTAAGATCCTACCATCTGAGCCAGTTCTGTATTCACCTGATGTGGAGGTGGAGAGAGCATGTAGAAATCAGTCACTAAGTCAACAATTCAACAATGATTCTTTAAATGCAAACCATTTTGAAGTAAAAGTTACAGGGAGTCATTAGAATCCATTCATTCATTGAACAACTATTGGGAACATGTCGTGGCTTTTGGCTCAAGATGAGGCCTTAAGAAAAACTGGCAAGCCCACTTTCCATCCAAAGTCCCCAGGAGTGACAGAATGTATACTTTGAAAATACAAACAGTGCTAGGGTAGCGCCTGTGGCTCAAAGGAGTAGGGCACTGGCCCCATACACCAGAGGTGGCGGGTTCAAACCCAGCCCCAGACAAAAACTGCAGAAACTGCAAAAAAAAAAAAAAAAAAAAAAAAAGAAAAGAAAAGAAAAGCTAATAAAAACGAAATACAAACAGTGCTAGAAAACAAAAGTTATCTTTGGTGCATCGAAACTGTGAGGAATCCCTGAAAGATGGAAAGTAGGTGAGGTCGGATTGATAAAGGAAGCCAATGCTCCAAATGCTCCTGTAGAAGGACCCTTGGGAAAGCTGTTACAGGTGCATGACTGATGGATGTGGGGCAGAAGGGACCTCAGGGTGCATGGCAGGACAAGCAGTTTGGGTTACCAGGAAGATCAGATAGGCAGGTGAATCCCTCTATAATCCTACATTTGACCCTCTCGGGCACAGGCCGTGGGCAAGAGAGATTGTTAGTTGCTTGCATCAGAGGGGCAGAGCAGTACTAAAGGCAGCCAAACACAACCCAGGAGAAGGTTTCCACTCCACATTCCTTCCAGGTTCACTCTGTCAAGCGCAGGTACTTCCCTTGCTTATGAAGTACAAGCTGCCCTTAGGACATCCCACTCTGTCCCTCTGTTGCCAGGTTATTGCCAGGGATTATCTAACACATGAATAAACAGACATCTAGGAGTCACTAAGGATGTGTGAAAAACCAACATTGAAAAAAGAGGTACTGGGTGGCCTGTCCCTGGAGGTGAAGGCCTCCTGGGACTGTGAACCCTTCAGAGCCCAAACTGGACTGAGGGTGCCTGGGGCAAATTCTCATGGCTCCAGCTTGTGTCTTCACCCCTCAAGAGCCCCAGGTTTGCCTTATAGTGGAGCGCCAGGAGATAAAATTTCTTTTGGACACTGGAGCAACCTTTTCTGTACTTCTCTCTA
>CAUYON010048008.1:0-14277 GCA_963573935.1 Arctocebus calabarensis
TGGAGAATACTCAAAGATCTAAAAATAGACTTACCATTTGACCCTATAAGTCCTTTACTGGGTATATACCCAGATGACCAAAAATTACAGAACAACAAAGATATCTGTACCAGATTGTTTATAGCAGCCCAATTCATAATCGCTAAGTCATGGAAGAAGCCCAAGAGCCCATCGATACATGAATGGATCATTTGATTTTTGATAAGCCTATTAAAAATATAAATTGGGGGAAAGATTCCCTATTCAATAAATGGTGCTGGATGAATTAGCTGGCGATTGTAAAAGACTGAAACTGGACCCACAACTTTCTCCTTAACAAAAATTGACTATCACTGGTTAAAGAACTTACACTTATGACACAAAAATGTAAACATTCTTAGAGAGAGTGCTGGGGAGATGCTAGAAAAAAAATTGGCCTGGGAGAAGACTTTATGAGGAGGACACCCCTGGCCATTGAAGAAACATCCAAAATGCAGTACTGGGATCTGATCAAAGTTAAAAGCTTGTGCACTGCCAAGAACACTCTAAGTAAAGCAAATAGACAGCCCTCAGAATGGCACAGGATTTTTGCAAGTTATATTTCCAACAAAGGTCTAATAACCAGAATCCACAGAGAACTCAATCTTCTTACTAAGAAAAAACAAGTGATCCCATTTCATTGAGGGCAAGAGACATGACCAGAAGCTTCTCTGAAAAAGACAGGTGCGTGGTCTACAGACACATGAAAAAATGCTCATCATCTTTAATCATAGGAGAAATGCAAACCAAAACCACTCTGAGATACCATTTAACTCCAGTCAGAATAGCCTAAATCACAGAATCCCAAAACTGCAGATGTTGGCATGGATGTGAAGAAAAGGGAACACTTCCGCACTGCTAGTGGGAATGCAAACTAGTACATTCCTTTTGGAAGGAATTTTGGAGAACATTCAGGGATCTAAATGTAGGCCTACCATTTGATCCTGTAATTCCTCTTCTAGATGTATATCCAGAGTACCAAAAATCACTTGACAATAAAGATATTTGCACCAGATTGTTCATTGCAGCTCAGTTCATAATTGCCAAGTCAGGGAAAAGCCCAAATGCCCATCAACCCATGAATGGATTAATAAATTGTGCTATATATATATCATGGAATACTATGTAGCATTAAAAAATGGAGACTTTACCACTTACATGTTTACATGGATGGAACTGGAAAATATTCTTCATAGTAAAGTATCTCAGGAATGGAAAAAAATTATCCAATGTACTCAGCACTACTGTGAAACCAATTTATAATAACTCACACTTGTATATGAGAAATGAAACACAACTATAGCCCTGGATGAAGGAGAGAAGAGGAGGGTGAGTGCAAGGGAGGGGGTTGGGTTGATAGAAGGAGGGTTAATAGGGGGACCACACCTATCAAGCAAAATGCAAGTACAAGTTGGATCTATGAAGTGTAGAACACAAATGAGTTAATGCTGTAATTGAGCAAAAGAGGTGAAAGCTATGTTGATTAGCATAGCATGCAACCACTTCAATCTGTACAAATAATCAACACTTCAAATCCCATAATAGCATAAATGTATGTATATGTACAAATAACTTAATAAAAAGAAAATTTTTAAAGCAACAATCATCAATAAAATAATTTAAATAATTTCAATAACATGTAAAAACTATAATATACCATTACCTTGTCGGATTTATTTCAGGTGCGCAATGTCTGAAACTCAATAAATGTAGTCCATCTCATAAACAGGATAAGGGAGAAAAATCATATCATCCTACCAGTCGACATGAGAAAGTATTTGAACAAATTCAACATCCTTTCATAGTAACTCTCAGCAAGTCATGAATAGTGGAGAATATCTTCTTCGCATCTACCAAGAAACCTGAAGTTTACATAGGGCTAGTGGTGAAATAATGAATGCCTTCATCATATATCTTAGTCCATGTTGTGCTGCTATGACAGAATATCTGAGACTGGGTAATTTAAAAACATAAATTTATAGGCTCACATTTCTGGAGGTTGAAAAGGCTAAGGTCACATCCATTCTCTTCTTTCAAGATGGTACCTTGTACCTTGTACATCCCTTATAAGAGAAATGCTGAAAGGCAGAAGGGTCCAGAGGCAAAAGGAGACCAAATTCACTATTTTATGACATAATTAATCTTACTAGTGAGGGTGTAGCCTCCATGGCCATATCATTTACCCAAGGTTTCACCTACTAAAACTATGACAATGGTAACCAAATTTCAACCTGAGTTTTGAGGAGGACACAAGTCTAAGATAGGGGACGAACTAAGGATAACTTCTCTCACACTCTTATTCAACGTAGTACTGGAAGTTGTGTAAAACATAATAAAGGGGAAAAAGAAACAACAGGAATATAGATTGGAGAGGGATAAATTAATCTGTCCCTATTTGCAAATGAAATTACTATCTATGTAAAAAATTTAATAAAGTTTAGAAAAAAGAGTCTAAAAACATCTGTATTCAATGAGATCACAGAATATAAGATCAAAGAAAAAGCATAAACTTTAGCTCTAGGTACTAACCACAAATATGTAGAAATCAAAATTAAAAACATGATACCATTTATGATATATAGAAAGAAAATGAAATATCTATTATCCTAACATCAATCGGTGTACTACAATCATATGGAGTTAGAATAGTTTCCACAAGTTAAGGGATTAATCCTTTGTGAGACTGCCCTCACTTCAAGATCCCCAGCTGATCCCTACTTGTGACTAAGTGGTTATGAATTTAGGGGTTGCATGACTGTCTCAGGTTGGATAATTGGCTACAATGACTCATAAAAGTCAGAAAAGTGATACATTTATTATTACAGTTTCATTATAAATGATATAAATAAGAAAGACCAGCCAAATGAAAAGACACATAGAGTGAGGCCTGTGAGGGTCTGAAATGCAATTCTTGGGTGCCCCTTCTCATGGCATCAGGGCATGTCATCTTCCCAGCACATTGATGTATTTATCAACAAGGAAGATCCACAAAGCTTCAGCAGTGTCAAGGGTTTTTACTGGGGTTTCATCACAGAAGGATGACTAATTAAATCTTTAGCTACATGACTGAAGTCAACTTCCAGACATCCTCCCCTCCCTGGAGGTCAGGAGGGGTTAAAGTTCAACACTCTAATCATATGTTTCGTCTTTCTTGTAACCATCCCCCATCCTGAATCATCTCTTCATCAAAAATTCAGCTGTGATCCAAGGAGGCTCATGAATAACAACAGAATTCTTACTCCTTTGGATATTCCAAGGGTTCTAGAGGTTCTATGTTAAGAACTTGGTGGTCATAAACCAGAAAATTTTTATCATGCAATAGGCCAGCCCCTGACCTTAGATCACAATTCCCTTGTTACAAAGCAATATACCTATTTGAATATCTACATTTGCTGTAGCATTTATATAACAGGTATATCAATAGTACTAATGTGAATATGCCTACCATGAGTAGGAGCTAAGATGAGGTTAGTTTGGGAGACTTATAACTCAATTTCACAATATATTTGGCTATCATTATTGGCATTATAATCTTACCAACATTAGTTAGTTTTACATCATATTGCAATATGGTACATGTAACCTGGAAAATGATAGTCAAAAGATGTTGGCACGTGAGTAGAGTACCACTCAGTCATTAATAATTAGTCCAGTCCATCATATGACCAAAATGTTTCCCATAGTGAAGACACTTAGTTTTCCATGTTTCCATTTCATAGTGTCAGGTCCCCAAAATAGGAGTGGTCTCAGTAATACATGCCTTCACTATTTTAGGCTTTTGGTATAACTGATCTAGAACAAATTCAAGAACAATATCATCTCCTGTGCTGAATATCTATCAAAGTGTTACTGTAATATTTAATTTTCCTCATTGCATAGCCCACTTACTTATTCCTTAACTTTCAGCTACTCCTCCCCTTCTCCCTTCTCTTCACTTATACCCAAACTTTTACACCTTTAGAAGGAATTTAGGTTTCACCACTAAGTTGTTCTAGATTGCAGACAGGAGTGCTTGTCTACTAGGTGCTTCTTCTGCCATCCACTCTCATTCATACAGGGTAGGGTTCTGTACGAAACTAATGAGCTATTTCTACCACGCAGCAACATAAGTACACATTCACTTTTAACTCCAATTCTGCCAGAAGGGGCAAAGGTACAACTCCTTCTATCAGGCCCACAGGGCACTGTCTGAGTGATGATAGACTCTGGCAGGTGCTCAGGTGATTCCAAAGTCAGTCCTGTGTGAAAAGAGTCAAGCTCATGAATATGGTGAATAGCCATATGGCACATAGCATATTCATGCACTAATCATTTGTGTTTTACTACAGAACTCTTCTTGATATTGTCTTCTCTATTAGAACATTTCTCTGACATTACCCAAGATATTGATGATATTTATGGTTTCAAGATTATTTATGTCTGTCATAAATAGGGACTACTTCAATTAATGTCTGGTAACGACTTAGTAATTTTCCCTCAAATGGAAATTATCAGGTCCAAGGTCCCAATGGTCAGCATTGGGTAGCATTCATAGGCATTCATAGGCTTTTGTCATAACCTCAGTTTATGTTCCACACAGAGTTATTGTACAGAAAATTTGCCCAAACCAATGCTCTAGCTTCTATTCTACATAGCTCTAGAATCTTACTGGTTTCCATTTAGCATGTTCAATTAGTATTTTCTGAGGCATAGATTTGTATGTCTTCTGTATTACAATATATGTAGAGGAAATGTTCCATAGTCAGAGACAATATTCAGTCCCATAAAGCATTTAGGTAAACAAACACAACCTCTTTACATAAAGCCTGCTTAAACATTCTGATTTCCACCCAAATGTTGACTTTAATCTGATAAACCCTTGTATTTCTCTTTTCTATCAACTTAACTGTAGCCCCTATTAGGCCTTCAGCAGTGGGTTTTGGTACCATTGTACATGGTATTCCCATGCCAAAGAGTCCCAGGAACTTTTCTTCTCTACTCTATTTTTTTCACTCCTAGGCAAATGGTGTTGCGTTGCTCTCTTTCTATCAATCTTTATCTTAATTAATCTGCCTGAATATTGCTCCAGGTGATTCCAGGTTGGGTTTCTTATAATAATTTTTATCTTATAGCTTTTAAAATTCATCCAGAATGAGGTTAATAGAGCAGATTTGCTTAGGGCCCTTTAATGTTGGGGGACCAGAAGTGGCCCCTATTGATCCACCCAATCATCAATAATGCTAGAGTAAAACCTTTCTTTGAACCCATCAGTGACTACTTTGATCATCTCATTTCTGAACCACTAAAAATTTCTACTCTGTTGGGATATGTCCATTGGGTCTCTACTCTGAATTTCCCTACTTTCTTGCTAATGAATTTAAATTTTATGAGTATCCAAAAGACCCATAGAAGAGGCTGAAACAAAAAATACAGAAAGATTTCACAAATTATTACTCAATTTTATAGCAATAAGGTAACATAGAGTGCCCCTACAAAAGAAGCTCCCTTAAATCACAGCATTTACCTTGCCCTGGGGTAAGGGACATATTCAGTATATGAATATCCTGGTGATCATGAAGTCAATACAACATGGCTGGCATAGAGACACATCAGCTGCTTCACCTGGGCATTCGCTTTCCACTTGACATTTCTATGGGGAAGTCAGACAGTCCCATTCATTAGGGAAAACAATCCATCCTATGACTTTCATTCATTCTTCCAAGCTGACTATTCCATCAGGAATAACCTGCTATGTGTTCATATCACAGTAACTGATCTAGGGATCATCAATAATGTGGGGAGGGGCAGAGCAAGATGGTAGACTAGAGATAGTTCCTTTGCAGCCTTGCAGTGAGATGGAGTGGGGGGGTGAGAACTGCAGCCACTTCTGGCTGGCAGTCCTGCCCAGAAACATGCTTCAGGGGCACAAAGGGGGAAAAGGAAACTCCAGGAGCCCAAGAGGAGATCTGGAGCAGTGGAGAATTGGCACAAGGAGGGCAAGTGTTGTGCCTGGCTCAAGGGATCCCCCACATAAATCACCGGGAAACCAAGTCCAATGCAAGAGCAAGAGTTTGTTTATTGACTGGCTCAAGCCGGAGCCTCCCTGTCCTGGCACAGTAGGAGTACAAAGAAGCCCCCAACCTCAAAAAGGAGGAGGTTTTTTAAGGGTACAGAAAGGGAAAAGTGAGGGGGTGATAGGTGTTACTGGGGTGAGCTAATAGGGGGTTCAGGAGAATGAGCAGTACTTGTCTTTGGCTGATTGGTCTGGGAGGGAGGTGTTATCACTTGGGGTCTGAGAGGGTGTTACTATCACTCAGGGCAGACTGCTCCTGGCAAACGCAAGGATAAGGGGCAGGGGAGGGAGTAGGTTACCTAACGCTTTCAGTATGCAGCTGCAAAATGAAGGTTGAGGAACAAGATGGAGTTAGTTTTAATAAAATGGAGTCAGCTTGGTCCTTATATTTTCCCCTTCTCTAGTGTGTAGAAGATCTAATTATGGGTCTTCTAGCTCTATGTCATTGTTAGCGATTTCAGTGCTTAGGGGGGTATACTGTGCCTGTAAAACTATCAATTGAACAGTATTTACTCTAGCTTGGATGAAATCTAGCAACTTATTAATTATGCAGGGGCTGAAAGTCAACAGCAGTAATAGGATTACAAGTGGGCTTGTTATGGTTGAAATTAGAGTTGTGAGCCAGGGGTCTTTCTGAACACTAATTCATACCAGGTTTGAGACTGTTCCCGCTTGAGTTTTCTTTTGCGGAGACCTTCCTTAACTAACTCCATGGACTTTTTGACTACTCCTGAGTGATCAGTATAAAAACAGCATTCTTCTCTTAGGGCTGCAAATAACCCACTTTGTTGAAGGAATAGTAAATCTAATCCCTGTCTATTCTGGAGCACTATTTCAGAGAGGGAAGTTAAAGACTCCTGGAGGTGGGAGATGGAGTTCTCTATTCTTTCTATGTCTAAGTCTATTGCAGCACACAGAGCTCCATAGTTCTTGTCTTGTAAGACTAGGGAAGAGATTTCTGTGCCTGCTCCTGCTATACTTAGTCCCATGAGCATGGCTGGGGTCATCCGCAGTGACAGGCTTTATTTTTATTTTACTGAATGTGTTTACAGCAGGTTTATATGCCTGGTACAGGTCCTCTTCTGAATGGTAGAGCAACTTGGGGATGAGCTGTACTAAAATACAAAAATCTTGGCTCAGATTAAGGACTGCTCCATGCACGCATGGTGTGAGCCCTGTAGAGCAGGCTTACCAGGTATTGTTGGTGGGAATTACATACCCAGTTCCATTCCAGGGAAAAGTTTGATTACAATGGTGTTGGTACTGGGGGGGCATCTGACCTATACAGGTTCCCTGCCCTATGATGGATAGTAAGGTGATTTGAGGCCCAGACTGTTGCCAGCAACAGTCGTTTGCCTGGGAGCTGATCCTAGGTTTACTTATTAGGGCGATTTCCTCATACTAGGGGGGTCTAGCCTCTACACATAGCCAACAGGACTTAGTGAGGTCTGGCCTAGAAGTATTTAGGACCTGGTATGTAGCAATGACTAACTTCCAAAGTGGATCGGGATTTGTGGTAGACATAGGTGTGGGGTTCAGGGCTGGACTTTGAGAGATGGGGGAGCTAGTGGGCTTTGGGGTGACCGCTGGGGTGGACTGGAGTATTCTGTGAACTGAGGGAGTATTGGCCCCTGGGGGCTTTAGTACTATGTTGGGGCCTACTACCAATGGAGAACCATAGTGTGGGGGCTGTTATAACCTCTAAACAGAAAAGAGGAATCTGTTGTCATACCTGGACTTGTACAATCTTAGCCTCCCTGTTTTGCCTGTTTCCCACTCTTGGGTTCTTTTCCCCTGGTCTGTGAACTGTAGGGTTAAGGGATTACATTGTGAGTTTGAGGGGGGTACCTCTCTTTAGGCAACCAGTAGGCAGGGTACCACGTTGAACTATGATGAGGTCATTTTTTACCAGGGCATTCCAGTTAATCCAGCCGGTAGACTTGCACCCCCAAGAAGAGCAATAGAAGTCTTGGGGTCCCCCGCACTTCCCTATCACATCCTGCTCCTTCCTGGTCCCAGGGCAGACATAGAAATAGGTCCTGTGCAGGGAGTCTCTCGAGTCTCGCTTGTTACAGCCAGGGGTTTGTCGGCCATGCACTCCCAAGGTACTTATGTCCCAGGTGCCAGCGGTGAGGGCACACAAATCAAATTGGAGGGTTGGCCACCAAGTATTGGGGGGGTTGAGGCCTGGGGTTGTGGCCCGTAATAGCACTTACAATTTTCCAGGTGATGGTGACTAGAGCATGGGGGTTAGCAGTGGTGAGAGCAGACAATAAGGCAGAACAAGTCAGTAAGTGGTACATACATGGCTGCATCAAAGATCCTAGTATCTCTGCAGTTTGAGCTTCAGTGGGTTATCAGGGTCCTGTCAGAGTTTCCACTGGGGGGTGAAGTCTTTTTTGATGGCGAACGGGTCAGCCAGGCGTATGTGTGTGTGATGTATCCAAGACATCAACCTTGAGCGCGGTGGGGGTGGGCCTTTCTACCGGGGTTCCAGTGCTTCCTGCCAATGACGTTTCATGTACACCCAGTCCCCCGGCCAGAAAGCGTGCAGTTCAGAAACAGGTCCTGAGATGTAGAGGGTTATGAGTTTCTCCCAATCAGCTCATTGTGCAATTTGAAAAAAATGCAGTTACTGTATAATCTTTCCATGTTTTAAGATCTAGGTCCCCTGAAGTGAGGGCTTTGCAGTGCAACTTAGGGATTATAGGGGATTGTCTCCCAAAGAGAATTTCATCGGGAGTTTTCCCTTTCAAGTAGGGTGAGTTTCCCACCCTATACAGGGCAAAGGGGAGGAGAGACACCCAGTCACCACCAGTCTCCATGATTAATTTAGTCAGGGTCTGTTTTAGAGTGCAGTTCATCCGCTCTACCTGTCCTGAACTTTAGGGTCGATAAGCACAATGCAATTTCCAATTAGTACCCAAGGCTTCCACTAGACTCTGCACTACCAGAGAAGTAAAGACTGGGCCATTATCTGATCCTATCTGATTAGGAATTCCAAACTTGAGCATTATATATTTTAGTATCTTCTTTGCAACTACTTGTGCAGTCTCATTTTTGGTAGGAAATGCCTCTACCTATCCTGAGAATGTATCTATGAATACAAGGAGATATTTGTATCCATATTTACCTGGTTTAACTTTAGTAAAGTCCACTTCCCAGTACTCACCTGGCTCCACTCCATGCTCTCTGGACTCTGGATTGTGGGGGCTAGATACACTGTTAGTCATAATACATACTTTGCATGAAGCTATGACTTCATCAATTTTGGTATTCTGGTTTTGTATCTTGTTTTTGGTGTGGCGCAGCAGGTCTTTCATCTTTCACGACCTTAGATGGGTGGAGGAGAGGATCTTATGGAGGATTTCCTGCCCCAGTTTTGCTGTCACAAGCACTTTATTATCACAGGTGACATACCATCTGTTGTACTTCTCAGGGGAGTGGGCATGTGGGACCTGTTTTATCCATTGTAAGTCCTCCAGAGTATACTCCGAGGATAGTGGGAGTGTTGGGGATCCAGGGTCTGGCAATGTGGTAGTAGGAAGCTCTTGGGTAAATGAAGTGGCTACTGTTCTGGCGACTTAGTCGGCCTACCGGTTACCTCTAGTCATAGGGGAATCACCCCGCTGATGGCCAGGGCAATGGATGACAGCTAGCTTCTGGGAAAGCTACAAGGCCTTTAGGAGGTTAATATTTCTTTTTTATTTTTGATAGTTTTCCCTTGTGCTGTGAGGAGTCCTTTCTCTTGGTAGATTGCCCCGTGTATGTGGGAAGTGGCGAAGGTATATCAGTTATCAGTATAAATGTTAAGTCTCAGGTCTTTTCCTAAGGTCATAGCTTGTGTTAGGTCTTTGAGATCAGCTTTTTTAGCTGACGTCCCAGCTGGAAGGGGCTCTGCCTAAACAGTCTCAGTCTCAGGCACTACTGCCGCCTCCACATACCTACATCCATCTTGTATGAAGCTGCTCCTGTGTACCAAGTGGCTTCTGCACCAGGGAGAGTCTGGTCAGTAAGGTCCTGACATATGCTGTAGACCTGGGCCAGGATGTCAATACAGTCATGAAGGGGGGCATCTAGGTTCAGATCTGGCAGTAGGGTCGCTGGATTGAGAGAGGTCTTTGGCAGGAATTGGATTCATGGAGGGTTCATCAGAAGGCCCTGGTAATGGGCAAGTTGAGCATTGCTAACCCACCTATCTGGTGGCTGTTGGAGGACTCCCTCAATGGCATGAGGGGTTGTGATTAACAGCTCCTGCATTAAAGTCAATTTATCTGCATCTTTAACCAGCAATCCAGTAGCTGCAATGATGTGTAGGCATGGGAGCCAAACTGCTGCCACAGGGTCTAGTTTCTTTGACAGGTAAGTAACCGGCTGGGTCCACGGACCGAGTGACTGGGCAAGCACCCCTTTTGCTATGCCTTTGTGTTCATCTACATACAGATGAAAGGGCTTAGTAATATCTGGGATTCCCAGGGCTGGAGCTGAGAGCAAGGCTTGTTTCAGGGCCTGGAAGGCTCTTTCTTGTTCTGTGATCCACTGGAAAGGCAAGCTGTCCCGGGTAGCCTCATAGAGGGGCTTTGCTATCTCTGCAAACCCTGGAATCCACAGGCAGCAGAACCCAGGAACTCCCGCACTCCCTGCTGTGTTGTGGGGGGGTGGATTTTTGGAACTGTTTCTTTTCTTGCCTGGCACAGCCACCACTGCCCATCCTTAAGAATGTAACCCAGATAACTCACAGTTTGTTGGAAAATCTCAGCCTTTTTGGCAGAGGCCCAGTACCCCAGAGCTCCCAATGCAGTTAGTAAGTCCTGGGTGCCTTGGTGACACTCTGCTCCTGTTTCAGCTGCGATCAGAATGTCATCTACATACTGTAAAAGAGTCAGGTGAGGTTGTTGTTGCCAGTACTCACACAGGTCTTCATGTAAGGCTTCATCGAAGATGTTGGCGGAGTTCTTGAACCCCTGTGGCAGCTGAGTCCAGGTAAGCTGACAATGGATCCCCAGCTCGTCATTGTTTCATTCAAAAGCGAACATTGCCTGGCTCTGGGGGAGCCAAGAGGAGACTGAAGAAGGCATCTTTTAAATCAAGGGCAGTGTACCATACCCGATTTGGGTTAAGAGCACTCAATAGTGTGTAAGGGCTTGGGACAGTGGGGTGGATGTCCAGTACCTGTTTGTTGATCTCTCTTAACACCTGGACTGGTCTATAGTCATTAGTTAATGGTTTCTTTACAGGCAGTAGGGGAGTGTTCCATGCTGATTGACAGGGTACCAGTATCTCGCTCTTAAAAAGTCTCCGCATGTGGGGTGTAATGCCCTGCCGGGACTCTTGGGACATGGGATACTGCTGCACCTGTACGGGTTCAGCCATTGGCTTGAGCTCTAGGATTACCGGTGGTCTGTGGGCGGCTAGTCCCATTCCCCCAGTCTTGGCCCAGGTGAGTGGGTAAGTTCTCAGCCAAACAGTGACATCTGTTGGCTGGTGGCTCTTAGACTGCTGCTGGTGTAGCCTGTACTCATCTTCAAGTTGAAGGGTAAGTATTTGTATGGGACTTCCATACTGGTCTGTAATAAGGGGTCCTTCATCTTTATTTTATTTTATTTTTTTAAATGTCTTTATTTCATAAATCATAGCTGTGTACAATAGTGCAATCAAGGGGTACAATGTGCTGATTTCATATACAATCTAAACTATTTTCATCAAGCTGATTAACATAGCCTTCCTGGCAATTTCTCCGTTATTATATGAAGACATTTGTATTCTGCATTTAGTAAGGTTCGCCTGTACACTTCTAAGATGCACCATAGGTGTGGCCCCACCAATTACCCTCCCTCTCCCCCCACTTCATCCCTCCCCTCCCCACCCTTGCCCCTTTCCCCATATTCTTGTGCTATAGTTGTGTTATACCCTTCATATGAAAGCTATATATTAGCTTCATAGTAGGGCTGAGTACACTGGAAAATTTTTCTTCCATTCTTGAGATACTTTGCTAAGAAGAACATGTTCCAGCTCCATCCAAGTAAACATTAAAGAGGTAAGGTCTCCATCTTTCTTTAAGGCTGCATAATATTCCATGGTATACATGTTCCACAATTTATTAATTCATTTGTGGATCGATGGGCACTTAGGTTTCTTCCATGGCTTAGCCATTATGAATTGGGCTGCAAAGAACATTCTGGTACAGACGTCTTTGTTATAATGTGATTTTTGGACTTCTGAGTATATACCTAGTAAAGGAATTATAGGATCAAATGGCACATCTATTTTTAGATGTCTAAGTATTCTCCAAACATCCTTCCAAAAGGAACATAGTGTGCATTCCCACCAGCAGTGTGGAAGTGTTCCCTTTTCTCCACATCCACGCCAACATCTCTGGTTTTGGGATTTTTGTTATGTAGGCTAATCTTACTGGAGTTAGGTGATACCTCAAAGTAGTTTTGATTTGCATTTCTCTAATGATTAAGGATGGTGAGCATTTTTTCATGTGTCTATAGGATGTGCACCTTTCTTCTTTAGAGAAGTTCCTCTTCAAGTCCTTTTCCCACCCTGAGATGGGATCACTTGTTCTTTTCTTGCTAATACATTTCAGTTCTCTGTGTATTCTGGTTATTAAACATTTGTCGGAGGCATAACCTGCAAATATTTTCTCCCATTCTGAGGGCTGCCTGCTTGTTAAACTTACTATGTTCTTGGCTGTACAGAAGCTTTTTAGTTTGATCAGGTCCCAGTAGTGTATCTTTGATACTGCTTCGATTGTCTGGGGAGTCCTCCTCATAAAATATTCACTCAAGCTGATTCCTTCAAGAGTTTTCCCCGTAATTTCTTCTAGGATTTTTATAGTTTCATGTCTTAAGTTTAAGTCTTTAATCCAGTGAGAGTCTATCTTAGTTAATGGTGAGAGGTGTGGGTCCAGTTTCAGCCTTTTACAGGTTGATAGCCAGTTCACCCAGCACCATTTGTTAAATAGATAGTCTTTTTCCCACTGAATGTTTTTAGTTGGCTTAACAAAGATGAAGTAATGATAAGTAGCTGGATTCATCTCTTGGTTCTCTATTCTTTTCCAAACATCTATCTCTCTGTTTTGGTGCCAGTACCATGCTGTTTTGAGCACTATTGATTTATAGTACAGTCTCAAGTCTGGTAGCATGATTTCTCTTGCTTTGTTTTTATTTCTGAGTAATGTCTTGGATATTAGAGGTTTTTTTCTGATTCCATATAAAATGAAGTATTATTTTTTCAAGATCTTTAAAATATAACAATGGAGCTTTAATAGGAATTGCATTAACATTATATATTGCTTTGGGTAGTATAGACATTTTAACAATATTGATTCTTCCCAGCCATGAGCATGGTATGTTTTTCCATTTGTTAACATTTTCAGCTATTTCTTTTCTTAAAGTTTCATAGTTCTCTTTATAGAGATCTTTCACAACCTTTGTTAGGTAAACTCCCAAATATTTCATCTTCTTTGGCACTACTGTGAAAGGAATAGAGTCCTTGAATGTTTTTTCGCCTTGGCTATTGTTGGTGTATATAAAGGCTACAGATTTATGGGTGTTGATTTTGTAGGCTGAGACGCTGCTGTATTCCTTGATCACTTCTAAAAGTTTTGTAGTAGAATCCATGGTGTTTTCCAGATATACAATCATATCATCTGCAGAGTGAAAGTTTGATCTCTTCTGACCCTATGTAGATACCCTTGATTGCCTTTTCTTCCCTAATTGCAATGGCTAAAACTTCCATTACAATGTTGAAGAGCAGAGGAGATAATGGGCAACCTTGCCTGGTTCCTGATGACTTCAATTTAACTCCATTCAATACGATATTGGCTGTGGTTTTGCTGTAGATGGCCTCTAATAGTTTAAGAAATGTTCCTTCTATACCAATTTTTTTAAGTGTTCTAATCATGAAGGGATGCTGGATATTGTCAAAAGCTTTTTCTGCATCAATTGAGAGAATCATGTGATCTTTATTTTTAAAATTGTTTATGTGCTGAATTACATTTATAGATTTACACATATTGAACCAGCCTTGAGCTCCTGGGATAAAGCTCACTTGGTCACAGTGTATAATTTGTTTGATGTGTTGCTGGATTCTGTTTGCTAGGATCTTGTTGAATATTTTTGCATCAATATTCATTAGTGATATTGGTCTATAATTTTCTTTTCTTGTTGGGTCTTTCCCTGGTTTAGGGATCAAGGTGA
>CAUYON010048011.1:0-40283 GCA_963573935.1 Arctocebus calabarensis
CCCGAGTAGCTGGGACTACAGGCGCCTGCCACAGCGCCCGGCTATTTTTTTGTTTTGCAGTTCGGCCGAGGCCGGGCTTGAACCCGCCACCTTCGGTATATGGGGCCGGCGCCCTACTCGCTGAGCCACAGGAGCCGCCCCAAGTAATGTTAACTTTCATACCAAAATAACAGATAATCCAGTAAGACCAAAAAAAAAAGCATCGTTGATCTCATATTCTCAAAGAAACTTATAACTGTAACTGATCCTTGCTCATTGGGTTTATAAAAGGGAAAGGAGTAGCGTCACTAATGGAATATAGCAGAGAAGTGTAATCAGTGCTATAAACTCTAAGTCTACTTATATACACAATTGTGTACACAACCTATATTGAGATTACTTCTGCATTATTTAGGAAAAATTTAAGAGTGACAAATTTCAGAATAGGTTTCAGAAAACAAAGCTATTCAAGAAAAGGTAAATAGAATACTTATCTGTAACATTTTATACTTCTTTATACCTAATACTTTAAATTCTGAATAATCTGTTTTCCCAAATTAACATCTACTTTAAATTTGACTTTGAAATCTACTTATATATGCAACAATGTTGTTATCAATCTTATTCTACTGTTTTTTTTTATTTTCTTTTGTTTTTGTGTTGAATCATAGCTAAGTACATTAATGCAATTATGGGATACAATGTGATGTACACAATACATATACAATCCACATATAATCTGAAATAATTTCATCAAACTGGTTAACATAGCCTTCATGGCATTTTCTTAGTTATTGTGTTAAGACCGTCATATTCTGCATTTAGTAAGTTTCACCTGTACCCTTCTAAGATGCACCGTAGGGTAATTAGCACAGGGCTTGAAATTTTTAAAAAATATCTCAAACATTAACTATTATTAAAATGCAAGCGTTAATTTAACTTAAGTAGAGATGAGGCAGCACCAAACTACAGTTCAGAATACATATTAGCATCATCTAAAAGAAGATTATACCCCACCCTGACCAAAAGCCCAGAATGACCAGGAAAATGTTTCTAGGTATATTTTGGAGAAGCTTCCCAAAATTATTCGAAAGGTAGATAAAATTAAGAAAATCTAGCAAATAAAAGATGACACAAAGTAATATGCAAGATTATTTATACATTTTTAAAGACAGCCAGTGAGAAGGGATCTTCATAAAGCAGGCTTTAAACAACCAGGTAAACTAGGAGGCAGTATCACAAAAAGTGAGGAAGAATTTCAAGGAAAAAGCAGTCAACAATGCCAAATAGGTTAAAGAAAAAGTGACTAACGGGAAACCAGAAAGCCTTTTACTGACCTTTAATAAAAGCAGTTTTCCATTAAAAGGAGAAGCAAAATATCGAGGACTTAAGTAACATGAGAAATTAAAAAGCAGACAATTTTTTCTTTCCTTACATCTCCTTATGTCTATCTGTAAAATGAGGATACCACCAGTGTGGAGATAAACATGTGTTGTCAAGGAGGGTGCTATTTCTGGTTTTACTTTTTAATAAATGATCTAGATTTAACTATAAAGAACAGTCCAGATTACATTAAATAGCCATACATAATGTAATCTGGGATTTGCTATAAAACTATTTCATCTCTTAAAAATCTTTAGAGTATCCTTTAACATACATACTGACGTGCATGCTAATCCTAAAATGCAAGTTATATGACCTGGCTCTGCAATTATATTAAATTAAGCTTCTTAAGCTAATTACAGTACTTGTACCACCATTTAAGTGCATAAGTAACAATTCTGCTGTGCAGCTAGTAGCCAACATTCCCAACAGCCACTCAATAATTTCCTCATTTGCCAACTCAAACAGTTTCTACTTGCTACATGTCTCATGCTGGGAGACCCCCCAAGAGTGTATTATGGTCTTTCTTGCTATACTCAGAGATAAAAGTATCTTTACATATCCTAGTACAAGTGGATAACTACATTTTTTAATCCTCATGTTACTAGAAAAATCTAACAGCTTACTTGGAAAATTTTCTTTGTGATTAATTATTCAAAAAATGTATCACCACAATTCTGTGGTAAAATGTATTGCCCTTAAGCTAGGAACCTTTCATAAGATGTACATCATATTTCTTAAGTTCTTTTGCTAAGCTAAACTGAAAAGAACTGAAATTGCAGTTTGGATGCTGTTTATAAACTGTCTCAGTGTTTCTCCATATTCTAATTGTTTATTCAATTACTAGTCCCCCTTAAAAATCAAGTATTCTTATGAACATTACTCTTTCTTTTTTTTTTTTTTTTTATTGTTGGGGATTCATTGAGGGTACAAGAAACCATGTTACACTGGTTGCATTTGTTGGGTAAAGTCCCTCTTACAATCATGTTTTGCCTACACAAGGTGTGGCACACACCAAGACCCCAAGACCCCACCCCCCTCGCTCCTTCCCTCTCTCTGCTCTTCCTTTCCCCACCCCGCCTACATTCTTCCTCTCTCTGCTCTCCCCTTCCACCACCCCCATCATGTCAATAATTGTCATTAATGGTCCTCATATCAAACTTGAGTACATGGGATTCATGCTTCTCCATTCTTGAGATGCTCTTTGTTTCTGTTTTCTTCAACTTTTTTTGGTCTATTCAGGTAGTTCCCCGGGTTACAAAGGAGATAGGTTCTATAGGTTTGTTCTTAAGCTAAATTTGTAAGTAAGTTGATAAATGTAAGAACAGGTACATTTATTTATTACCTGTAACAGCCTCAATTCATAAGTATGAGTTGAATGTCAGTGGGATGTTTGTAACTTAGGGCCTGTATATACTTATTGCCCATATTGTAGAATAGAATTCTTTGAACCTCTATTTGGTTCTAAGGGTTGCCTGACTTAAGAATCATTCTTTGCTCAAATAAAATTGTTAGATTTCTTTTGCCTAGGTTTTTATAAGTCAGTGTCTATGAAAAGTAGGGCATGATTTATAGTCAATGTGACTAGGGACTTCAACTTGAAGGTGGGAACAACCAGAAAATCAATGAATTATGTTTTTCTTTAGCTTTCTTTGGGACGGGTAGGAAGGGAAAGCTAGTTACTAAGTTGGTGTAAGTAAAATATTCTTTCATAAGGAATAGAAATAAAAATCACTTTCATTCCAGCAGTCAGCTTTTTTTTCATACCTGTTTTTCAGAAGAGGCAAACCTCAACTCAAACTCTTTGTTTCAAAGGTTTTTGTCACATTTTTGGACTTAAGAAGGAATTACAAATGTTTGATTGAATTCCACACCCACAGTTAGAAAAGCGTGAGTTGGGAGAGAGCAGAGCCCTTGACAGTCATAATGCTGCCATGTGCTCTCTCTGGCATTGCTGTTTTTCTTCTCTCCCTGTATACACAGGCTTGCTTTCCAATTAGAACTTGAGTCATCTCCAGAAAGTTACCAAAATAAACTATCTGTGAGCTCAGAGGAAAATATCACCCAGGTGTTCCTGCAAGTAGGGGTCATGATCTTTAGCCTTCTCTCTCACTTATCCTTCCTACAAATCTCAAGAAAGACCTCTCTAAATGAAGCTATTGCCTTTAAGTGTCCTTAGGAATTTGAACAGATTGAAACTGCCTGAAGCCATGGGGTTTACTGAAAGGCTTAAAAAAATAGGCATTTCAAAGTGCAGAGGAGGGAGCAGAGGAGGGAGACCTCCTCCAAAATCGCCCAATGATTCCTTGGTTCACAATAGGCAATGGATATATATTTTAGGTCTACTGGGTATGGAGGAATTGTTGGTAGCTGAGAGAGGTAGGTGGTACTAATTATGTGTGTATGTGTGGTACAATCTTATCTGTTGAAAACATTATATATATGAAGGTATGCAACTCTTTATATGCATTGCATTTATTTATAAAGTATATATATATATACTACTGTATCAATATACTATGAGATTACAACACACATAGAAACAGAATAGTTAGAAAGATGAAATGAAGAATAAAAATAAATACAAGTTATATTTCCTTTCCATATACCCCTGTGCACTTCTGGGGTATGTCCACCCTACTTTGGGGTCCAATGCTCTGGAGAACATAGTAAAGCCTATAGCTTTCTAATGCCCTCCATTCTAGCCAGGGTGAGTAAAAGTAACCCTTCTGTGTGTGGAGTTGCAGGAGCCTGAGAATGGGCTGGAGTACCCAGGGTTTTGGTTTGGCTTTCTAAGTAGCTACAACTTCATTTGTTTTCAATTTTGTTTTGTGAAAGAAAAACAAAAAGTTGAATTTATTTAATTTACTCTGAGGTTCTTTGAAACTCATAATTTATGTATTTTGTGTCCTCTGGGAAAAATACCTGATCTGAGGAGGCTGGAGAGTGTGGTAGAGCTCTGGTCCTCAACCTTTTTGGTATTAGGGACAGGTTACATGGAAGACAGTTTTTCCATGAATGGGTGTGGGAGGAATCTTACAGGCAGCAGAGCTCAGGCAGAGATGAGAACAATGGGGAATGGCTGTAAATACAGAGGAAGGTTCACTCGCTTGCTCACAATCACCTCCCTGGTGTGTGGCCTGGTTCCTAACAGGCCAGGGATTGGTACCAGACTGCAGTCCAGGGATTGGGACCACAGTAGAGTCATTGCTGTGCGATTCTAAGAATCGGGCAGAGGAAAGAGGGGTTCCTGACTGAAGTGGGGGTGGCTCTCAGGGAAAGACTGACTCAGGAATGAAGGTGGCTGGGATGAGAAACCAGAAAGTGGAATAGTTGGGCGGTGGGGGGGATGACTATGAGTAGGTAAGACATAAAAGGTTGGATGGTGAGTTTTATGTGTCAACTTGGCCAGGCCATGGTGCCCAGATATTTGGTTAAACATTCTAGATGTTTCTTTGTGTGATATTAAAATTTAAATCAGTGGACTTTAAATCAAGCAGATTACCCATAATAATGTGAGTGGACCTTATCCAATCACTGGTAAGCTTTAATAGAACAGAGACTGGATGCCACAAAACAAGAAGGGATTCAGTCAGTAGACTGCCTTTGGACCAGAACTTCAACTCTTCCCTGAGTTTCTAGCCGGCTGCCTCACCTTATCAAATTTGGGGCTCTCCAAACCTCCATAGCTGCACAACTGCAATTCCTTAAAATCTCTCTCCATACATCTTATTCATTCTATTCATTACTCTGGAGAATCTTAGCTAATACAAATCCTGGCTAATAGATTTTGGAGTCCTCCCTCAAAGTGAAGCAGAACAGTTCAGCTTCATGCTATAGATGGAAAGAAAGTAAGTCACATTAGCAATACAATGATTGTAACTGTTTGGGAAAAAGCATATAGTAGTGGTATGTAATATGAACTGAAAGGAAAAAAGGTGTGGAAATCATATAGTAAGCTGGAAGGCTGATGCATGTACTCATTTATTCTTTTAGTCAATTAAGCATTCAGTTCTGAACATACCATGGCATGCTTAGTACATGTCAGGGTGACAGATGAAAACAACAGGCAGGCCCTTAGCCTTCATAGAGCTCTCAGAATCCAGTGAACAAGGTACACACTGAATAAAAACACATTGATACTTAATGAAAAATGTGATAAACTATTCACATCACTTATAAGTGATGAAGAGATCGCTCATAAGATTAAGAACACATTTGTGATTTCATTCCTTGGAAGGAAGAGGAAGGATGTATTTCAGACAGATAGCAAAGGAATGATAACATGGTTTGGAGACAAGTTAGAAATCAAGATCAATGGACTGGAAGAATCAAAGGGGACCTCAAGATATCCAGCCCAGCCAAAACATTCTGAGGTTGAACAATTATATTTTCTAGTGTCATTTGACTTCTGGCCCCTGTAATCCCTCTAATCCATTAGTCTAATCTGGGGTCTTCATTGGATTCCAGTCCAATCCTATGGCTAGACTGTATCAGAGGTGGGGCTCTGTCCTTCACATTGCCTCACTGCTGGAGTAACTACTGTTTGAAAGTCTTTCTTTTCTGTGATGTTTATATTGATCCATGGCTTAGGTATTGTCAGTCTGACCCATTTGTTCTACTGTTCCTTCTACATTTCCTTATCAGTCTTTCTCAGAATGGTTGTGTCAACCACTGCTGAACATTAAGGGCCGCCGAATCGTGACTTTCTAGTTCTGTGGTTCCATCATGTTTATTGGCTAGAATTTCCTCATCAACAATAAGATGAAAAAAACTGTTGAACAAGACAGTTTGAATAAGAAAGGAAGAATGAATTTTAGGTTCTTTCTCTTTATTTAGCAGTTTTCAGGATGAGTTGGCTCCCTAGCACCTTGCAGAGGTAATCAGAGTTTCACATACTGTTTTTAGTCTAATGATAAATTTAAGAGTTTTTAACATAATTGACATGTTTCAATCAATTGCAGCTATTATTCTTTTGGATGCTCAGATTTTTTTATCTTTTGCCAGTAGGAGCTGCTTCAAGTTGCTCCTGTTTGCTTTGGAATAACCCCGTAGTCTCTGTAGTTCCCTGGATTTCTGGGGGTGACAGAAAGCCTAGGCACCTCTTGGACACTTTTTGAGCCAGACCTGGAACAAGCCATTTTTCTAAGAAGCACTAATTCCTACTCGTGGTAAAGGATGTTTGGAAACCACAGTCTGGGCATAGAAAGCATATTTAATAGAGCTTGATTCTATTATATAGACTCTTGGTTAGCATGTTTAATAGAGCTTGATTCTATTATATAGACTCTTGGTTAGGGCATACATGAAATTTTCAAAGATATCCTGTGTATGTAATTGTATAAGCCAAACAGTGATTTGGCATTAGGTATCATGGAATCATTAGAAATTTGGCACTTCCTCTATAGATTGTCTAATAAAGATAAGATGGCTATAAAAGTTTATACCCATTTTATAAAACACAAATGAAAATATCTAATTAATTTATCACCATCCTTGTGTGCTAGGATCCCTATCTGTATATTCCAAAGCTTTTCTCAGAAGTACTGACAAAGAATTTTCTGCAAGAAAATCTTTATTAAACTTCTGAGCCCTACACTCCTCATGTGCTATTGTAAATTATCAGATAATATACAAAACATTTGTCATGTTGGAGAAGAGGAATTATGAGATAGGGATTATGTTTTAATTTTTCCAACATTTCTTAATATTTTTATACTTTCTTCCCAAACATAAAAGTCACACAATGATAGAAACTCCAAGGAAAGCCCCAAGTGCTAGAAGAATGAGGGCTATTGATCTCACTGGGGATAATGTTACCTCATGAAAATGGAGGCAAATGCATCTTTTTTACCTGCATTTCCCCTCCAAGTGAGGACTACTGTTCTTCCACAGTTCTGGCTGACTTATCTTCCACTGACTTTAGGAAGAATATTTTTTCTGAAGCTACTTAAAAATGTGATGTGTTTTTGACTCCCGTAGCCCTTATCCTCCAGGAGTATAGTCCAAGATCCTTGGTGGATGCTTATAACTGAATAGAACTGAGCCTGATTGTTGCCCAACTATAGCAGTAACTCATACAGTTTGAGATGCGACTGTTAAATTAGTGCGAATTTCTTTTTCCTTCTTCACAATTTCACAGATAGAAGATTTGTTCTTACTACAGGTCTTAGCAACCTAAGCATACAACTTTTTATTTCCTTATTAAGTCAAGAACTTTCATCTTTTCACTTAAAGGAAGTACTTTATGGCTTCTCTTTGGCACATCCAGCTTGCTAGTATCACTACTCCTGGGCTTTGGAGCCATTAGGAAGTGGCATAGGGATAACATGGACACAACATTGTGATACTGCCACAGTCGATGTGATAAATGAGGTGACTGCTAAATGACTCATGTTTTGTAGAAAATACTATACGGATGTGCAGGACGAAGGGATGACTCCCATCCCAGGCAGGATGGAGTGGGATGGCACAATATTTAAATCTTATAAATTACATATTTGTGGAATTTTCCATTTAATATTTTTAGACCACAATTGATTGTGGGTAACTGGAACCTTGGAAAGTAGGAGGGAGGAACTTCTGCACTTCAGGTAGCCTTTTGGCAAAATGACTTGCTGTTCTTACAGACTTTAGCATGGCTGCCCAGGGATCAGAGGGTGCACTGGGGAGGATGGGCCCACAGTAGAAAATGTTTAAGTGCTAAGCTCAGATCAGCATATGAGTTAGGCTTGGATCTGAGAAGCAGAACCACTCAGGATTTATGGGAGGGATTTGACTTTAGGCACTTGTGGGAGCTTGCGAGGTGGGCTTTGTGCTTGGGGTTGGAACAGCAGCAAGGGACAGAGGATCAAAGTGGGGAGCGGGACAAGTCAGAGCACCTGGGCAGGAGCTGTACTCCTGTCAATTCCACACCACTTCCTGAATCAGTGATGTGGCCTTAGGGAAGCACATGCCTGGCCCAGGAGGTGGAAAGGATGAAGGGGATCTGCAGAGGTGCAGCAGCTGGGGAAATGCCTCCGGCCAGAGCCCGACCCTGCCCTTTGGAGGGTAGTAATAAGAGGGCTGCTGCTTCACGGCCACCTTCCAAATCTCTCACGAAATGCCTTTCCAGGTCTCCTTCCTCAATTCTGTTTAGTCTTTCTCTTAATCACATGGGCAGATACCCCATTCTTTCTTGCTGTTATGTCAGATAGGCTTTATAGCTGTAGCCCTGTCTCCCGCAAGTATTCTCAGCACTGAATTAACAATGCTTTGACTTTAGTCCTTTCTCC
This sequence comes from Arctocebus calabarensis, assembly GCA_963573935.1. NCBI lineage: Eukaryota > Metazoa > Chordata > Mammalia > Primates > Lorisidae > Arctocebus > Arctocebus calabarensis. The sequence continues at coordinate 8,637 of CAUYON010048011.1, forward strand.
TCTCCTTGCAACAACAAAGTTGCATAATGAGGTCTTTCCTGTAAAGTCACCATTTTGTTATGAATGGGAGAGACTTGAGTAGTAAATTATAGCTTTATTGAAAGCACATTTCCTGACCAGGATGAGGATGTGTGATTACAACCCTCTCTCAAGTGAATAAAAACTCTCTAAAACAGAAAATGTCTGGGCCAAAGTACCTGGGAATGGCTCGTCCTTGAGTTTGCTGGTGATGGTGGTGAAACAGGAGATACAGCGTATTGCTGATGTGAAAGATGTGCAAGAAACACAAAATCTCATGAAGACTATGCTGAAATTGAACATAGCAACAGTTAAGGCAATCTAATGAGGAGTTTAGAATGCTCTTTAATTAACATCTTTTTAAAATTAAATCATAGCCGTGTACATTAAGGCAATCATGAGGTACAATGTGTTGGTTTTATATACAATTTGAAATATTTTAATCAAACTGGTTAAAATAGCTTTCATGGCATTTTCTTAGTTATTGTGTTCAGACATTTATATTCTATAGTTAGTAAGTTTCACCTGTACCCTTTTAAAGATGCATAATAGGTATGGACCCTCCAATTACTTTCCCTCCATCCTTCCTCTCTCCTCCCCTCCCCTCCCTTGCCCCTTTCCCCATATTCTTGTGCTGTAATTGGGATATAGCTTTCATATGAAAGCTATAAATTAGTTTCATAGTAGGGCTGAGTACAATGGATACTTTTTCTTCCATTCTTGAGATACTTTGCTAAGAAACACTCAACCCAACAAGCAAATCAAAGTATTTAGCATTGCTAGCCAGTAGGGAACTGCAAATAAAAACCACAATGAGAAATCACCAGACACCCATTGGGACAGCCAAAGAAAGGAATAAAAAAAGTGTGAGAGTGAGGGCAAAAGAGGTAGAGAAAGAACTGTGATAACACCAAAGGCTGAGGAGGACATAGAGAAACTCGACCTCTCATACCTTCTTTGTAGGAATGTAAAAAGGCATAGCCATTCTGAGAATAGTTCCCTAAAAGAAGAAACATACATATAATATATAACCTAGCAATTTTTTTCTAGGTCATTTATCCCAGAGAAATAAAAACTATGTTCGTACAAAATCCTGTATACTTGTTTGTAGCAGTTGTACTCATAATAACCCCAAACAGAAAATAACCAACATGTCCTTAAGTAGGTGATTGTAAACAAATTGTGCTACATCCATCCTGGGGAATGTGACTCTGTAATGTAAGGAAATGAAGTATTAATACACACAATAACTTGTATAGAACTCAAGGATATAATGCTGACTGAGGAAAGACCAGTCTCAAAAGGTCACACACAGTATTATCTCATTTATATAGTACTTCTTGAATGAAAAAATTATGAGGGCCAGGTGTGGTGGCTCACACCTGTAAACTCAGCATTCTGGGGGCTGAGGCAAGTAAATTACTTGAGCTCAGGAGTTCAAGACTAGCCTGAACAAGAGCAAGACCCCATCTTTAAAAAAAAAAAAAAAAATAGCCAGGCCTTGTGTTGGGTGCCCGTAGTACCAGCTACTTAGGATGCTAAGGAAGGAGAATAACTTAAGCCCAATAGTTTGAGGTAGCTATAAGGTGTGATACCATGGAACTCTACTGAGAGCGACAAAGTGCATCTAACAGAAAAGAAAACCCACAAAATTATGGGGAAGTGGTGATATGATCCAGAAAATCCTATTCTTGAAATGTTTTTAACTTTGGGAAAAGACACCAAGAGAAATGTATGGCAAGCTCCGGTGGGAGAAGCACAATATATATTCCCCAGTTCCATTCTAAATGCAGATCCTCCTAGTAACTAATTATGTTAATTTGAATTAAAAAGCCTCCAGCATCCTACTAATCCTTGAGCATCCTACAAAGCACTCTGTAATGTCTTATTTTACAATGTGAACATTACTATCTTGGCATTATTATTACTAATATTGCTTAATATTTCGATGCAGTAATCATCTGTTTTCTTTTCTGAATGTATTTATTTTCATTCATTCTTTATGTGGTTTTTGTTTCTAGTCCTTATCTTAAACATTGTTATTGTTAGTAAATTTTAAGCCTTTTAAATTCTATGAAGGCAAATTCTGTGAAGGCAATTAGAAACCTAATTAACACATGTATATGTAAAAATAAATAAATAAATAAATAAATAAATAAGAAGAGACACTAGAGGTTGCCTTCCCCTACCTCTGCTGTGTAGGGGTACAATAAGAAGACGCTGTCTGCAAACCAGGAAGAGGGTCCCGCTTAGACACTATTTCATGACCTTGGACTTCCCAGCCTCTAGACCTGTGAAAAATAAATGTTTGATGTACAAGTAAAAAAAAAAAAAAAAAAAAAAGGTTAAAAATATAATCAGGACTCAAGCCTGATCAGGGCCAGGGGCACAAAGAAGCAGCATTCACAGGTACCCTGGACCCTCACACCACCCATACTGTTGCTCTGATACCTATGGGGGAAGTCCCTAATGGCCACTTGATAGGGAAGGCAACTGTTAACTTTGGTTCATAGATAGGTAAACTTACTGGGAAGAAGCAAGAAAAGTTCATAACTACAACACAGTCCAGCTAAGAGGTGGTCTTGAAAAATAGTGGTTGATAAGAAATTCTCATGCTGGGTAGAATTTCCCAGTTTTACCCAGTTATCTACATCATGGGAAAGGGAGAGTATATTGGAACCAACACTTACATTTAGCAGTCATTGTGGATTTATTTTTGGTTATTCTCTTCTCTGTGCTACAAAAATATTGTTAAACATTTCAGAAAGGACTACAGATATCGCTACGGGTAACAGTAATACTAAAAAGAAAAAAAATTTATTTATAGAACAGAACAAATGTCCAATTGTTGGAGAAACTGGATAGAGGTGTAAGTTAGAAACATTGCATGAAAATTGTGGTGTTGAGATGATTACCACGTATGATCCGCAGGATACGTTTCCATACAGTTGGAATTACATGCTGGAAATGATAGACAGAAGTCAATGAAAAATAGAAAAACATTCCATAAAGCTAATAATGAAGGTCTCAATCGTGTATTAAAAGAGTTAATTTGTCAGTGTTGCAGTGCATACAAGCCACTTGATGGCATGCTGATCAAGAAACAAGCAAAAGTCTACCATGATGGACTAAAAATTAAAGAATCTAAATACTACAGAAGTAGATGCAAAAATTAAACACTCTTTCTTAAAGATTTGTGTGGATAGATCATCTGCTGATCATGAAGCAGTGGAAAGTCTGGAAAGTCTGCCAAAATAATTTTTGATGGAAATTTGACACCAGAACAAATCCTATGATGCTGTGGAAACATCACCGCTTTGTTGTTACTGCCCCATAGACACACTGGCTACAGGTGATGAGACAGCGTCAGAGGAACTGAGGGTGTCAAGGGTAGAAAACTGTATTGTGTAGCAAGCACCCACAAGTGTAAACTTGTTGTGATAAGCGAAAGCTTGTTTCCCCACTGTTTTCAAGGAGAAAATGTCTTACAAGTTTATTATTATGCTAACAAAAAGGCATAGATCACAAGGGACATATTTTCTGATTGACTTAACAGACATTCTACATCAGCAGCTTGTGCCCACAGCAGGAAAGCTAGACTGGATATTAACTGCAAGATTTTGTTATTCCTTGACAACTGTTGTGTTCATCTTCCAGCTGAAATTCTCATCAAAAAATAATTTTATGCCATGTACTTTCCTCAAAATATTACTTTTTAATTCAGCCGTGGAACCAGGGTATCCTTAGATCAATGAAGAGTACATACAAAACATTTTTTTTGAACAGCATGTTGTAGTAAACTAAAGCATGGAAGCATGGATGTGGAAGATTTTCAAAAGGAGTTCAGCATAATGGATTCCTCTGTATATGCTTTGCCAAGGCTTGGAACACAGTGACCAAAGACTCTTGTGCATGACTGGCACAGCCTCTGGCCTGTGAATATGTTCAATGACAATGATGAGCCAGGTGGTGCCTTTGAAGATTCTGCATGTCAAGTAAGAAAAAATAATGTTTGACCCTGTTATATATGCAAAAATATAAGCCTTCACAATATGTCAGAGAGTTGGAAGAAGTGGATTTTGAAGAAGGTTTTGGCATTCATAATGAAGCTTCAGTTATTCATTCCTTGGCCAATGGTAAAAATGGCAAAATGGTTCTGAATCGAAGTGATCAAATAATAGTGAGGATCAAGATGACATTGTTAGCATTGCAAAAAAGGTGCACACAAGACAATACAGTGAAAATACTTGATGGGCTCATTGAAGGACAAGAGCAGTGTTCATTCATAGCATAACTAGAAATCATGTCTATTTACAAAATCATAGAGAGACTACAAATTGGTTGTTAATGAGGCAGATGGCTCTGGGGGAAACATTTACAAAAGGAACCCAGCAGAATGCTTCCTCATCCCTACATGACCCACCTCCAGGCTCCACCACTGCTTCTGAGGTTTCTTCTCACCTAAAAGAAACTTGAAGTACAGTGTCTCTTAACCCGTTAATCAAAGCTCAACATTGCAGCTCAACATTGAAAGTGCCATCGTGTTGCTGCTGTTGTTCAGGAGCTCACATAGGTGTTCTGAGGATCGGACCGTGCTGCTCAGTTTCCTTGAACTCGATACTTTGTCACTTAAGTATTTATGTATGAGAAAATATAGAAAATTATTGCTTATTGGTAGCATATAATTTCAGAGTCAGGAATGATGGAAATGTCAAAGCACTACAGATTGTCCACATGCACGGCTGAGATAGTGATCTCTTTGCTTCCTGATGCTTCAATATATTCAAACTGTGCTTCATTCAAAACATTATTAAAGATATTGAATAAAATTACCATCAGACTGTGTGCACAAGCTATGTATGAAACATCAATGAATTTCATGTTTAGATTTAAATCTTAACCCCAATATATCTCATTATGTATTTGCAAATTTTCAAAAATCTGAAAACAATCCACAATCAGAAACACTTCTTATTCCAAGTGTTTCAGATAAGGTGTACTTCACCTGTGCTGATTTTCAGAAGCGACTTGTGGATGCAGATTACATATTTTCCTCTTTTGTATACTGCAGTGTACCACGCAGTTGTGCATGTTTACGTGTGTAGCATGTAAGTGCCAAGAGCATCTTACGTCGTTATACAATCAATATTCCCAATTTATGTGGAATCAACATCTCGGGAAGGGTGGCATTGGGTCCTGTACAGAGGCACTCCAGAGAGCTTTTGTTGTTATTGTTTTCATTGATGATGATATTCATATGTTATTGATTTCATTGATGATGATATTCATATGTGCTGATTAAAACCAAATTTCTCTCCTAATACATTCACTGTTCTCATCAGGATACAAACGCCTTAAAATAACCACACAGGGTCATGTTGCAAACTGTTTGGCAAGATTTTTAACAACTGTGAACTCCGTGCCAGTCTGGCATTTGATTTTACTTCCATGTTGGTTGCTATGGTAAGTAATTATGAACATTCTTTTTCATATTAAATGAAAGGGAAGTGAAATAATAGGAAGGATTACATTAAAATGGTTATAGATATGAAAGGCAACGTTAAAGTTATGGGACATAAAGATTACAGTTTGAATAGGCATTGATTCATGAAATTATTTTAAACCAAAGATTTTCATTCAACTTACAATGAAATCAGCACAATGTTAAGGCCCATTATTTAAATGAAATATAATGACAGCCAGAAGTGAGAAAGGACAGCTAAGGCATGGACACTCTTCAAACACCCTAAAGACTTTTTCTCACTAACACAACACAAGGCATAAGAGAACGAACCACACAGTGCAGAAGCAATAAGGACACAGTGCCCAACTATGGTTCCAGAAATCATTTCTAGACAAACTTAGATTCTAAAACTTCCTTCAAATAACAGTATCACCTTCAATAGTGTTTTCAAGGTGGATTGCAACCCTCATTTACCAACCACTATCAATCCTGTACCATCATGGAGCTTCCAGATTACAACTGTCAAAATCTGTCTCAGTTGGCTGCGTGGCACCAATTATTTAGATATGGGGCAAGGCCATCTTCTGGAATGGAAATGGCTTTCTATTATTAGGGACCAATAAAAATAGCTGCAGAGAAATGAATGACAGAAAGAATGTTCAGCTGACAATATAGGGCATGTAAAACAGAGTAACTTAATTATGCAGGCAGGAAAAAGAAACCTTCAAAAGTTTTTCCTTTTAAAACAGAATTTCTTTAGTATTTCTTTCACTTCTTATGTTTTATTTAATGTTAAACACAGCATTATTTATTAAAATAGTAGTTATTTGAATATCTCAATGTAACAAACTCAGTGCCTATGTGTGACTATCGGCAAAGCAAATGGTATAATTTCACTCAATCTTTTGAAAACAGGGATTTGGGGCATGTATAGTAAAATGGACCAAACTGATGTCATTCAAGTTTAATTTATTTTGAAATATCTTTTTGGCAAAAAGAAAATTTAAAATCTATATTTCTGTTGGCTACAAGTTTTGGTAGCTGTGGTATATCATGTAGCTAAATGGTTGATGGCCCATTTCTCTTCACTCTTCCCCTTGGAGGTGGTGGGACACAACTAACCAGTTATTCTGGTAGGTTATGCTCCTGTTGTGAGTCCCTGACCACACCTTGATTTTCATTACACACTTGTCAGTATCTGACATTACAGAACATCTGCGTTTTCTTATTTTGTTCATTTGTAGTCTTTCCTATTTAAAAAAACAATGAGTTTTGTGAGATTATGGACTTTATTTTGTCTCTGCTCTGTCTTAAACAATTATAGCAATTCCTTTCTTACAATAGGTGTTCAGTAAGTTTTTGTTGAACAAATAAATTAAAAAAAAAAACAGACTGTAACATTAGATATATTATTAAAATACAAATTAAAAGATACCATTCATGTAATCAATTTTAAATGGTAGATATTTTATAGAACTTCTAACATAAAAAGTCTAGCAATTAAGTTCACAAACTCCTTCTAGACAAAGGACTACATACCTTATTGCTGAAAATCACCATGATCACCTTCAAAGTACTCCCCTTGGGAAGTTATGCCTCAACACCTGTACCTAGTCCATCCTTCAAAGCTGTTTTGGAACTCTTTTTCTGGAATGACCATTGGAACACCACTCAGCAAGAAACTGCCACAAGTCAACATGGGGACAGGTATGAGATCCTGATATACCAGGGTTCTGAAACCTTACAGAGTTGTCTATACAGTGCTGCCACACAGTGGCAAATGCAAGAACTTGTCAGACTTTGTAGGACAGCAGCTCTTATGATCATTACAGAAAGAGCCCCAAAATTGCTTTGGCATTGGTGCATAGCTTCCAAAGGATGTATTTCAAAAGTGAACTTAATTTTCAGACCTCACATAGATTTATCATGTAACTGAATCCATCACATGACAGGGAAACTAAAAAGGAAACATTTATCAACTCCTATAAACCTCAATAATTATTCTCAAAAGTTATTACCACATATGAATAGTACTTAAATTAATACATTGTCTCCAATTTGGGGAGAAATGAGATAAATATTTTAGCAGTTTTCACATTTCAAATTCTTCCAGTTAATATTCCATTTTAATGCTATCTAGAATTATAATATCAATAATTTTTATATTTCATTTATTGATAAATGTTTGAAATACATTTGAGTATGCAGTTTAATGGGCTTTAATGAACATACCTGCCTATCCAATTCACTGTCTAATCAAGATGTAAAACACTTCTATCATTTCGGAAAATTTCTTTGTTCATATTTCCAGTCAATTCTTTCTCTTCAACTCTAAATTCAACTCTCTGGATTTCTATCATGATAATGTTTGCTTGATTTTGAATTCCATAAAATTAAATTATACTGGATGTACATTTTTAACATGTGACTTTTTAAACTCAAGAAATGTTGAGATTTGTGCATGCCATTGAGTATATAAATAATGTCACTTATTAATTACCCACAATAAATTAATTATATTAACCAAGTAATTGTTCTAATCATAGAATATACCTACACTTATTTATCCTGATGCTATTATAGACATTTGGGTTGCTTCCAGTTCTATGTCTATTGTGAACAAAAGTTGCTTTACAATAAGTTATGGAGGTCTTTTGTGTATTAATAGAAAATACCTAACATCATATTTGTGCATACAGTAAAGAATGACTTAATAAAATCTCGAACATTAAAGTCAATTTAATGAACTTTGGTTGTTTACTGTTTGGGTGTGATCTAGTGTGGAGCTAGTATGTGTGGGTTTGAGAAAGCTTTCTTCAGACAAAGATTAGGATATAAAATTAATTTTATCTTCTTAGAAGTAAAGAGGGGATGAGAAGGTGAAAGAGAGTGGGGAGAGAGAAGGAGAAAAGAGAGCGAGGAGGCGGGTGGCGTGGCATCCCCAGAAAAGAGAGGGGATAAGAAGCTTCAGCCTCTTCTGGGCAGCAAGTAGACAGCAGAAGCAGCCTGGACCAGATGTTCTAGTTGGACAGCCAGCACCTCCGCCTTTCTTTGCAGATGGGATTAATGCCAGGGTCCCGCCCTGGGGGCAGGGTACTTCCAGACCTGTGGAAATGGTAGAGATGGACTGGGAAAAAGTGACAGTGCAAGCAGCAAGAGATAAAGAGACAGGATACACAGAATAGAATTTTTAAAGAGTGGGCATAGGAGTCCACCACTAACTTGTGTGGCTTCAGTGAGTAGCCCTGGGTGTGAGTTCCACCAAGCTTGTATTGGAGGCTATTTTCTCATTTAGCTGAGGGGGTAAGCTGAGGAAGGGAACAGTTAACAGTTTATCTGAGTAAACATGTTAGTTCTTATCCTACCTATAATAACCCTAAGGGTCATGGCAGCCTTGAGAAATCCAGAACCTGAGCCTTGTATGTGGACAGCTCCTGTCTGGGGTCACACAAACAGATCCCTTGGGGGAGGTTAGATTCCTCTAGTTTCTCTGTGGAGCAGACACAGTGGTGCCAGGTCTCCTCTGAAGAATCTGTGGGAAAAAGGAATTTTTCCCTTATCTCCACATGGAGGCATTTCCCTCTTTGGTTGGGGAATAAACCCACCTGCCCACATCTCAGGGCTCAAGCTGTTCCTTTGATCTCTGCCCTGACCATAATACAAGTCCCTACCATGGATATTTGCTTCTGAAAGGTTATTGATTGTTGACTGGGCAGGGGTCAGCCTGGTTAATGTTCCTTTCCAGGCCTTACACGCAGCTTCTACTACAGCCATTGTTCTTCGTAGTGCCTATAGACCCAGCAGAGGTGTTTGCAAGCTGAATCTGTCACAGGATAGGCTTCTAGTGAAAGCAGAAACTGCCCAGACAAGTAATTTAACCGTTATTTTAAAAGTAAGCTAGCTAAATTGTTTTTATTCCACCTTGCTCAGCTTATTTGTCTGTTTTTCACCTTTTCTGGGGGTTTTCTCCCTTGGGGTCTTTGGTTCCCATTCTCACTTCCGATTAACACAGAAGACATATGTCTCCTAGAGACATGGCTGCAGCCTGAAGCGCCATCCTGGTGGTTTGGGAACTCATGAAAAACAAATTCTCAAAAACAATTTTGAAAGAGAAACATCTATTTTTCTTTCCTATCCATTCACTTGTTCAGGAGTTGTGCAAAGCAAAACTCCCTTGGGGTACCTGACATCAAAAGAACTCATAGGATTGATCTTTGACTGCTCCCAGAAAATTGCAGAATTAAAATTTTTTCTGTTATTTTTGAAATTTTGCAAGAGACCTCCTTTTAATTACATGCAAAAGTCTTTGTTTTCCTCCACATGTACATTATGAACATTACAGTTAATAGGATGTCTTAAGCAAAAACCAAGGCCTGAAGCAAAATTAACGTGACAAGGATGATATAGACCATACCAACAAAGCACAGTAGCCTGGAATCCAATTAGTGATAGATATTTGCTAAATTATCTCTGCAGGCATTCCCTAGTGATACATATAGTTTGCCAAAGAAGAAGGCCATACATGAATAGAGAAAAATATGATAGTCTCTGGATCCTATGGTTTTTTTTTAATCATATACTGAAAATGTTGAAGCAATGTTAAATATCTTCAAACATTTAAAGTTTTTAATACATAAAAATGGTTCTTTCTAAATTGGTACCAATTTATTACTGATAGCAATTAAGGTCGAATATGGGGTCAATATTAGAAAGAAGTTGTCATCATCTAGAACTCCCTAGCATTGAAATGTAAACTGCCTAGTATGGAAAAATTTCTATCCATAGGAAGAAGGCAAAGGGAATTCGAAATTCAAGACTCACATTCCTGGAAGATTTTTTGTTTGAAATGTGAACTATAAGTCCTATTAATGTCTTTTTCCAGCCATTTATTCTGTGTTCAAAAAATATCTATTTATAAATTTCTTCTCCAAAATATTAAATCACACTGATGTAAAAATTTTGCAAAACTCATTCGTATCTGAATATATTTATCAGACCAGAAGTGGATTATTTACACAACTTCATGCACACTACAAACATAATTTTTTGTGTTATCAGATATCTTGAAGTGTCTCTTCTTCTCTCCTCAGATTACACAAGAGATAATGGCTATAACTGTCATTGTTTAGAGCTAAATCTCACTTTCGAGTTCTAAAATTTAGGAATGTGAGTATAGCATTAGTGTTAATGAATAAATTGTTGCCTCCTTTGGAATGTATATCAATTCGATGTTTTTAATGTCAATGTAACTTTAATATGAAATACAGAAACCTGCAGTTATTAAAACATTCGGTAATTATAAAATGTTACACATATAGATTCAATAGAACGTTTACAAAAAAAGATTAAAAGTTAATATCTTCATAGCAACAGATCTTGTTCCTTCCAATAGAATTTTATCATTCTAAGAATGTAGCCATATATAAACAACAATTAAAATTAAAACTGAAATGTTCCATTTTGCTTTGATTAACTAAAAGTAATTTATTATATTTTATTATAATTTATTATAATTTAATCAGTTATCCCTCTCTGGTTCAGAAAACCATCAAAGAGCTTGATTTAATGTTCCCTCTTTCCCAGCGTTTTACCATCAAATTCCACTGAGAAAAAAAAAAAACAAGATAAGAAAAAAATGCTTCACTGATGTTAGTAACTGTGAAGGTCATAATAATCTCTGAAGGTCAATTTGTTGAACCATAGTTCAGTGATTTTGCTGTATGCTGGGATGAACTGGGTGTTTTACTTCAGCCTATTTCAATTAGGAGTTAACTTGTGAATAATCAAGAAATACTTCACAAGTCCTTCTAAGTTTCACTTTCCTAATCCAAAGGTGTGATAGGGTGCAGTCAACCATGGTGATTCAACTTGGAACAAGTTATTATCGGATAGAAAACATGATGGTGGGCTGAAAGGTGCTGGAACTTTAAAAGCAGGGAATGTTCTACCAAGTGCTATCTGCCCTTTCCTTTTGTATTTTTCCAAAATGGATTGTCTTGCCCTACAGTCCAGCCTGAACACAGTAAAAAATAAAAGAGCAAGTATTTTCCCAATTTCACGTTATTCCCATGTAATTAGCCATGTATGATTAATTTTTTGCTTTTCTCTCCCCCATGGAAACTGTCTGCACACTTCTCTGGCAAAGACGCTTAGGGCTAATACAATTTAAGACTATAGTACGCTTACTGCCCTGCCTTTCTGCCTCAGGGAATTCAGGGCTGATTTATAAACAATGAAACTAATGCAGTTTGGCAGAGAAATGGGATCACAAAATTAAAAATTTGCAAAAAAAAAAAGATTAGGAGTTAACACAATGTTGATGCTGAGTTCCTGTATTTGCATATAAAAAGAGAGTCTGTTCTTTTGTTTTTCCTTAGAGACACTGAGCTTTTTATGATCACTTTCATTTACAGAAAAGAACTCAGGGAGCACACAGGACGACACAAGGCGTTTTAGTTTATTCTCAGAGTTCAGATGGCATTTCCACTATGAAATAGCCACTCTGAATAAACTGGAAGAGCATTCTAGGTATTAACATGCAAATAAGAAAATGGAGCCTAACTTTCAGCTCTGGTACTCTTTTTCTACAAAGGATATTTGTGAGGGGCTAAAGAATCCACAACTGAGATTGACAGCAAAGACTGTGAGGTTATAAAACTTTATGCAAATATGTAGAAATAAACTTGAACAGACTAGCTTGTTCTGTGTACAGACCAAAAATAAATATTTTGATGTTTAGAGCATGCTAAGTAGGGCTCATTCAAGAAAGACTCTACCCTGAAGCAAGAGGAAATTAGACCTTTGTTACAAAAGGGGCTCAGATGACCTTCAGAAGGCTGGTGTGGGCTCAAATGACCTTCAGAAGGCTGGTGTGGGCTCAAATGACCTTCAGAAGGCTGGTGTGGACTCACATGACCTTCAGAAGGCTGGTGTGGGCTCAAATGACCTTCAGAAGGCTGGTGTGGGCTCACATGACCTTCAGAAGGCTGGTGTGGGCTCACATGACCTTCAGAAGGCTGGTGTTGTACATGAAGGAAAGGCTGAGTGAGAATTGACTGCCAGCAAGACTTTCTTACCTGACAGGAGTATTGTGAGGAAAAAAGACTGGCTCACAGGACATTCTTGAGAGCAGAAGAGTTTAAGTCCCGTGGCAAAAACTATTGCTTACATTTATTAGTGAATTCAGCATCTTATGGCTTGTCTAGGACTTTATTTGCTGAGGAACTCTCAAGGGTATACTGTGACCATTTGCCATAATGAGAAAATGTTTTAAATGTGGTCCACTTACAAGCCATTTATTTTACTAGACAATTGAATTTGCGATGAACTGTTGAGATATGTTGTCTGTTTTCTCCTATGGCACCAATCTTAGTCTTTCCAGTAAATAATTATTTTCATAATTCAGAAAATGATAATACCTAATTCCCACTACCCTCTATGAGCGCCTTTTCCCGTGTCGAGCACGCAGGGAAACTATACCCTGCGGTCTGACTCATTGTTAACCCAGGATGGCCCTTAAGGCTTCGAAAAATAAGGCTGATCAGAGGGCAAGGACTGCATTCAGGAGGCCTTCCCCACCTCGAAACAGCAAAAACAGTGTATAGAGATTCACAATGTGAATTTAACACAAAAGGAATATGGTATTTCATCAGAAAAGTGGAAAAAAATAGAAAAAAATGAAACTTTAGATAATGAGAACAAGAAGACAGGCAGGCACCCTGAGTGGGCGTCTGGTGCAAATCCGTGAGCAAATCCAGGGTGCTGGGGCAGACGGTGAACGACTCCCAGCGCCTTCCCCTGGGGAGCTGCGTCTTCCAGGCTGGAGGGGCCACTTCGGACACCAACCCCGAATCTAGCCTGGGGAGCTGCACCATCCAGGCTGGAGGGGCACCTCGGACACCAACCCCCAAATCTAACGTGTGGAGCTGCACCGTCCAGGCTGGAGGGGCACCTCGGACACCAACCCCCGAATCTAGCCTGGGGAGCTGCGCCGTCCAGGCTGGAGGGGCACCTCGGACACCAACCCCGAATCTAACCTGTGGAGCTGCACCGTCCAGGGTAGAGGGGCACCTCGGACACCAACCCCCGAATCTAACCTGGGGAGCTGCGCCGTCCAGGCTGGAGGGGCACCTCGGACACCAACCCCGAATCTAACGTGTGGAGCTGCACCATCCAGACTGGAGGGGCACCTCGGACACCAACCCCGAATCTAACCTGGGGAGCAACAGACAGCGGGAAGGAACAGAACCGGGCAGTGTCCCACACACGCTCCCAGACCTGGCAGAGGACAGGAGGAAATCGTCCTTCATCTAAGCCCATAGCACCCCGTGTGCGTTGCTGCCAGCCTGGGGAGCTGCAGGAGGCGGTTGCTGCCTTTAGACAGTCAGGGGCCTGGGATTGTCATCTGGGCCTCGGGCCTGGGATCGTGGTCGGGGCCTCAGTCCGGGCAGGGTCCCCACAGCCTGAAGTGAGGAACGAGCCTGGCAGCGGCCCTCCAGCTGCAGGGAGGACTGGCTTCCTGCTCTTTTTGGGACCAGAGCAGGAGATTTGCCCGAAAAGTATGGTTTCGACCTAAGTGCTTAGTTTTATAATCTTATTTTGCAAATTAAAAGCAAACTGGGTATGATGTAACTAACTACTTCCATGCGCTGCCTGAGTTGGGCGGAGGAGCCGCATCAGACCTGGAGCCTGGGAGAGGGGCAGGTCCCGGCTCGCTGGGCTGCGGCTCCGGGACGCCCCCCTGCCGCTGCTGAAGCCGTCCGGCGGCAGGGGCTCCGCTTCTCACCTGGGCATCTCCGGGGGCCCGGGGACCGCACCCAGACTTCCATCAGGGCCGTGTGTCCAGTCCTACCTGGGCTCAACTTGACCTTCCACCTCAGGGCCTGCACTACTATGCCTTCCACGTGCCAGACATTGGCTGGACATAGGAGCACTTCTCCTCAGGAAAGGTCAAGGGTGAATGCTACCGCCGTGACCACAGCTTGCTCTTGCTTGCAAGCACAATCTGATGTGTCCATTACAATTTCTGCCAAGACAAAGGGATAGAAATTTGGGAAGGAGATAGTGTTCTCCTGACCTCTGCTGCCACCATCACCTGTAATATGCCACCTAAGCAGCTCACCTCCCTGCTCACCCACCTGGCATATTGCTGTCACAAGTCACCTGAGAAAGCCGCCAAACCAAGGCCATTTGTAACCAAGAGAATCATACAGCGTTTTCAACACAAACTGTGTTCAGAGACAAAGCCAAACAGCCTTATTCAACATAAATCATAGTCACTTCCTCAGGTGCAGACATGCTTCTGAAACAATAGCAAATTTAAAATGAGAAGTGACAATGTCTCCAGATGTGCAGAAAATAGCATAATAATATTGTAAATGTGAAAAATCATCCTTCAAAGAACAGAGTAATTCTCTAGCTATAGATCTGACTGAAAGGAAGCTTTTCTGAAATGCCAGATGAAGAATACCAAATGGTGGTTTTTAAAAAGCTCACTGAGATGCTGAAGAAATCTGAAAACTGATATAAAGAAGCGGAAAATCAATGCAGCATATGAATGAATAATATACGAAGGAAACAGATACCTTTCTAAAAAATACAAAATAAAACAACAACAACAGAAAAATGGGACTTCTGGAAACAAAAGCTCCATGGAAAGAATTACCAAAGAGACCTTGGGGGAAAGACGCCCTTTTCAATAAATGGTACTGGGAAAATGGAATCATTTGCAAAGAAAGAAACTGGACTCTTACATCTCGCTATATGCAAAAGTCAATGCAAGACGGAGTAAAGATTTAAGTCTAAGCCCTGAAACTATCCTAGAAAAACTACCCTAGAAACTTTCCCTAGAAAAATTCTTAGGGAAAACTCTTCTGAATATTGGTCTAGACCAGGGGTTCTCAACCTGTGGGTCGCGACCCCTTCGATTCATAACAGTGGCAAAATTACAGTTAGGAAGTAGCAACAAAAATAAGTTTATGGTTGGGGGTCACAACATGAGGAACTGTATGAAAGGGTTATGGCAATAGGAGACATTAGGAAAGTTGAGAACTTCTAGTATAGACAAAGAATTAATGAGTGAGACTTCAAAAACGTAAGCAACAAAACCAAATACAGTCAAGGGATTTAATTAAACTAAAAAGGTTCTGCCTAGGAAAAGAAATAATCAACAGGGTGAAGACAAAACATGAAAAATGGTAGAAAATATTTCCAAACTATACAACCAACAGGGGATTAATATCCAGATTTACATGAAACTCTACTTAAAACAAAAAAAATCCAAATAGCCCTAAAATAACCCTTTTAAAAAGTGGGCAAATTACATGAATAGGTCTTTTTCATAAGAAATCACACAACTGGTAAACAAGCATATGAAGAAATGTTTAGTATAATTATCATCAAAGAAATGCAAATTAAAACCAAAATGAGGTATTGTATAATACCATTTAGAATACCTATTATTTTAAAAAGCCAAAAATAACAAATGTTAGTGAGGATACAGAGAAAACGGAACGCTTAGACATGACCACAGCCTCTGTAGAGAATCGTATGAAGCTTTTTCAAGGAATAAAAATAGAACTACCATTCTATCTAGCAATTCTACTACTGGATGTCTAATCAAAGGAAACTAAATCATTCTACTATTTTTGTTAATCCCACCATTATTCACAATTGCAATGATAAGGAGTCAACCTAAGTGTTCATCAACAGATGATGGATGAAAAATACCCACACACACGTACACACAGGGGACTATATTCATCCATAGAGCTACATGAAAGCCCACCTTCTGTAGCAATATGGATACAATGGGAGAGCATGATCTTAAGTGAAAAAAGGGAGAAAAAGGAAAATAAAATGTTGCAGTTCCTTGTTTATAAGTGTGAACTGAATGGTGTTTACACAGACAGAGAGGGTTACATGGAATGATTGTTACTGGAGAGTGGGAGGGCGGGGGAGGGTGAGTGATGAGGAATTACTTACGGGGTAAGGTAGTGAATACACTACAAGCCCAGACTTCACCAGACACCACAGGTCTCTAGAACAAAGTTGAATGCACACCTATTAAATTTACACAGACTAAAAGGTGGAATTGCACAGGACAATCGCGGTTATTACTCCTAAACCAACACTTGAAACGAATCCTCAGGCCGTATTCCAGTGTGTTCTGGAAACGGGTTCTAAACTACATATTCACACATATACTGGGATACTCCTATATTAATATTTTCTATGGTTATGTCATTTTCTTTTCTTTCCTCCCTTCTTTCTCCCTCTATCCATTTCTTTAAAAACAAAAAAAGTTTTCACACAAGATAGAAGAAAAGAAGAAAGTGTCATGAATGAGGAAGGTGGTGGTAAGTTCTCAACCCCTTTTCATCTACACTTCAATAAAATTCCCATTCAAATATTGTCCTTTAATCTGTCTCAGGACTTATACAACAAAAACGTAATACTTTCTATAATGTTTTAGCAGCTTAATTTCTTTCATTACTCCCAAACTTAATTATTCCACATGAAAACACAGAAACACTTTCATGCACATTAGGTAAGTATTTCTATTGCTCAGTTTCGTCAGAACTTCCTAATTACACATGCAGAGAATATTAACCAAAATGATCAAATGTTCCAAAAATCAAGGTATTTTTCTTCTTTTCATTGAATTTTTGGTTTAGACAATCTCTTGCTAAATTCAACTATTAACCTTATTTGCTACTAAAGCTAGCCGATCTTCCTGGATGAGTAGAGAGAGAACCAAATACACTAAAAGCAGGGATGGCCAGTACTGAAGGGGCAGGCTTAGTGGTCAGGCCTTACTCAGATTCTCTGGAGGGAGAAATGTGATATAGACAGGTCCATATAAACAGATACAACAAGACAGTTTATTATTTCTAATTGATCAAACCTTGAATTTAGATTTTCACCTAGGTTGCTGAATTATGCATTTTAATAAAACAGACAGAAGTAAAAGTCAGTAGAAATCAAGGAAGTGAATGAGGGGATCAGGGGAGGGTGAAATCACACCTGAAAGGTGGGAGGCAGGCTGTCTGGGTGACGGTAAACTTGTAACTTTGATACAAGCAGTACAGAAGCCATCCATAGAACGGAACATTTGTATGGCTGTAATATTCTGAAATAAAATTAAAAAATATATAGTTTACATGTGTGTATATTTTGCATGTAAGTTTTACCATTAAAGAACGATAAAATATTTAGGTGGAGAATTACTGATATCAGCTATTTACTTGAAAAGCATCAGAAAAATAAGATAACTGGAAGGAAGGTGAATACGAGGATGAGAAAGTGGACACACATTTGATAAAGAAAGACATTGCTTTATCAATAATAAAATAAAATAGTAGAATCCAGCTTTGGGTATACAGGTATTTAATATTTAATTCTTTCAACATTAAAATGTGTTTGAAAATTTTTATAATAAAATACTGAGAATGAAAGAACAGAAATTACCTGTTACTGAGACTGACACTAGGACGTTTGTCCCCATATGCTTAAATTAACTTGAATTAAGTACAGCTCTCGAATAGCAAGGAGTATGAATTAAGTTATGAGCAAGATTGAGTATTTGTAAAATATTAAGTTACTAGCAAAATTATGAGTTTGTAATTTACTCACTTTCTCCATATATTTCATAGACCTCATGCAAAAAAAAAGCAAAGGATAATTTGGTGGGTATTTAGAGGGAGAAATTTAAAGTGCAAGGCAACCATGTAAATTTATTTTTTTCAATTTACAAAGTTTCATGTTATTATTCACACTTACAAAATAGCGATTGCTTTAAAACTTCACTCAATGCTCTCATGATTCCATGAAATATACTTTAATTCATCTTCAAAAGGTATTTTATTCTTTGAGTATTAAAAAGAACATGAAATAGAGTCCATTCCTGTCTGGCCTTCCTAAGTTTAACCTTCTCTTCTATTAAGTGATTAAAAATAATTTTAAATAACAAAGCTGAATCAAGCAATTCATCTTTTGAGCATGTCAAGGTTCTTTAAAGCTAAATTGCTTTTAGTAATACTTGGTTTCAATTACAAATTAACTTTGATTTGTTGCTGTACTTTTCTGTGGCATTTGACTGGAAGGAATAACTGTGGTCCATAAATTCTAGGCTCAAATCTACATTTGGCAATTCATTAGGAATCATCTTAGAGACACAAGAAAACATAAAAGAAACATGAATAATTCTTCCATGTAAAGCTTCCTTCATCAGAAAGGCCAAGTTCAAAAACAAATTTTCTTTTTCATATTTTAATTTTAACTGAAAAGTGATTAAAATAAAAATGTAGTTAAATGTGTCCCTTTGGGGGCTAAACTAGGGCTCATTTTTATAAAATTTATAGAAGTAAAAGCACTTTTCACAGTTAACCAATGTTTTAGTCTCTTTAAATCCTTTTCCTACAAAAACTGACACCATTTTGACCTTTTCAGCTTCTTAGAGGAAAAGGTGAAATGAGGCTTTGCCTCTGAGTTGGAATAAAAGAAGTTGGATGCTGTGTGACACCTTTGCCTTATCGATGGAAACGTTCCTTGCCAAAAGGAAACGTGTTCAGTGAACTCACAGAGTTATTTCTGTTTTCCTTAACTTATCTATGCCATTATCTTGACAATTTTAGAATCTTTTTAGGATCAACAAGCGAGGTTGTTCGGGGAGTTCATGTGGGTATACTTGATATATTTAAAGTCTGAATCACAGGTCAGACTAGAATTTTGGTAATAAAAAATAGATGAAATTTTAGTCATCATCAGCAATTCCCACATACCTGCCTGCAAAAATTTAACAAGTGCATTTCTTTCACTAGCGAGGCTTGCGAGAGTTTTAGGAACTTTCGCTTAAATGGTCACGTCCACTGTACTTCAGTGAATCATTCCCGTGGTTAATCCTTAGATTTGCCTTTGTATATAAGTGTCTAAATTCTGAAGACTTTCCCAGTACACTATTCTTTGCCTCAACTTCATATTTTCTATACTCAGTTACTTCTTTATTGCAAGTTATTGGAAATCATTGAACATCTTCTTCCAAACTCCCCCTTCTCTTATTATATATGGGTTTGAGATACACAAAAATTAAGAAATGTAAAATCCACGCATAACGAAACCAATGGAGCTGTCCCCGCAACATCCAAACAAGTTGCATGGGTGAATGGTTGAATCAGAAGTGATGCAGCCCACTTTATTTCTTAAAAATAATAATGGACCAGAGCACAGTCTCCAATCTTTCATAGTGTCTCACGTATTGTCCTTGAATAGCTTGATGTTCTCTTTATAGGTTTCAGAGTTCAAAATCTCTTAGATAACCTGATAAGAATGATAAAATGTGCTCCTCTTGTTAGACCAACCCCATAGATTTTACATTTAAAACTTTATTTTTAGGGCAGCACCTATGGTTCAAAGGAGTAGGAGGCCAGACCCATATACTGCAGATGCCAGGTTCAAACAAACCCGGCCCTGGCCAAAAACTGCAAACAAAAAAAAAAACCTTCACTTTTTCCCTTCCTACTTTTCAGCAGCTAAGCTGTGATAAGTCACCCAATATGAAGATTGTTACCACTGTATTTTACTGTCTCCAACCTTCGAGAGAGCCTTCTGCTCCACTCATTCTTCAAAATGTAACTAGACTGGAGTAACAGTGGGAGGATTGCCATTCCTTGAGAAACATGAAGTTTGAAAAACTTGTGATTTCATCCATCTTAGGGTAAATGGATATAGGGGTATTTACCCTTATAGATGAAATTACAAGTCTTTCAAACATAACGTTTCTCTTTGAGTCTTCAGCTCTTCTCTAGATATTATCAATCTCAGCAGGAAAAAAAGAGATACTTTTCAAACATAATTTCTATAATAATTGAACACTACCTTTTTTCTTGCTATACATTCAGTATTTTGATACACTCATATTTAACGCGTGAGGAAGAGGCTGATTTAACTGTACTCATTCTCATTCTAAATTGGTACAGATAGAATGGGTGTGATAAAAGCCGGGCGTGGTGGCTCACACCTGTAACCCTAGCACTCTGGGAGACTAGATGGGTGGATTGCCTGAGCTAATGTGTTCGAGACCCGTCTAAGCCAGAGTGAGACCTCATCTCTAAAAACTAGCCCGGCGTTGTGGCAGGAGCCTATAGTCCCAGCTACTCGGGAGGCTGAGGCAAGAGAATTGCTTGAGCCCAAGAGGTTGCTGTGAACTGTGATTCCACAGCACTCTACGAAGGGCATTAAATTGAGACTCTGTCTCAAAAAAAAAAAAGAATGGTCATGAGGGTAGATGTTTGATATCAAATACAAGTCAGATGATCTTGTTCTGAATCTTAATCACTAAAATTTGTCTATCTTTTCCTGCACTAGTACTTAACAAATTTTTTCTAAGACTTGAAATTTTCAAATTTGAGATTTGTTTTGAGACTTTTGTTATTAAAACATAATTTTGTATGTGGGTTTTTACTCAATTTTAGTTGTATAAACTATGAACTTGGGATTTTCTTTTTTCTTTCTATATTGATAATCAAGTGCTTAGAACCAGTTTTTGACTAACCTTTGATTCCCTGTTGACATACAAAGGTAAATTTAATTGTCTTAATTAACTTTTTTCTTATACATATACATTTGGAAGTTCTACTTTCTATTCCATTTATTAATTTATAGAATCTTATATCAACAGCTTATCATTGTTAGGGTTTTATAGTATTTACTGATACATAATAGGGTAGTTTTTCTAATATTACTAGTCCCCTTCAAAATTTCTTTCCAATTATATATTCAAAAGTGATTATTGCACTGAAACTTGTTCAGGTCATATGGGACATCTTCTAGTGCTGGAGATAGGGAAGAATATTATTTTATTCTAAATTTAGAAACTATAAAAATCTCATGGATTTCAAGATTCAAATTAAACTTTAATCATCAAAGATTCAAGTTTAATTTATTCTTATTAAATCACAGAATTTTAGGTATAGAAGGACTTTTAAAGATCATCTGGTTGAACTCATTTCTTTTATCTGAGAAACTGAGTTCTGAAGAGGTAAAGTAATTTGCAAAATACCACATATTGAGTGTCACAGAATGTACTAAAATTACATCTATTAAGTGAATAAAATGGAAAGATTCTACTTTTAATTCTCATATTATTGAAGCTACCTTTTATTTTTCCCGATTCCAGAATTCATTCACCAAAGAGTCAATGATAATTCAATGTATAATCACCAGATAACATTGTTGGCTAATGAAAATAATACATAAACACATAGTTAAAATTGTTGAATACGAATTTGAATAGTTTATTGTGAATTGAATACCACAGAAGAGAAATAGTAATTCTACTTCTAGCAAAATAAGACTAGTTATCTCTAGACCAACATTTTCCTTCAATAAAAAAAGGGATTCAAATAAATCAGTAAAAGTCATACATAAAAAATAGGAGAGCTAAAATGGGGGTGAACTTGAAGGTCCACTGTATAAGACAGAAGGAAAGGGGAAAAAATGAGCCAACATACTGAGCCACACTTCTTCTTGGAATTTACTAATGTGCACTTGAAAGGCTCAAAAGCCAAGCAGAAAGTGGCTGCTCAGGGATCCAATTAGAGCAGATGTCTGACATGCCTAATGGGTTAGATCAATAATAAAGACTTTGATGTTCATGGTCCTGTATGGAGGAGGAATGCTAGTAAAAACCAAGATTTCATATGCAAATATTGATGTGCTATATTCTGGGAGAAAAAATAAAACAGTACACAATATCTTTCAAACACAGGCCCCGATTTAAATCAGATGAACCTCTTTCCTGTTTCTTTTCCACCTGACCACTCAGAGCAAAAGTCAATCTTTCCCAGGAAGGTAACAAATGCAGGCCTCAAAATTATCAAGTTTTTTTATAAACTGTAGGAACTAAAACATAAAATGAGAAGAAAAAAATAAGTGTCAGAACAAACAATAGAAATGGATTTACAAGAGGAACAGAGACGTGTGGTATGACTAATGCTTGAAGAAATTACAGAATAATATGGAGAATCTTACTATAAAAAAGAAAACCACAAAAAATAATAACACCACACCAAATTATACTAACTGAATATCATATGAATATATCATTGTAAAAACAAAGTTAGATCAAGTGTAGAAAAAACAATTAGTGGGCTTGAAACACTGAATAAAATATTCAAACTGACACATGAAAAGGTAAAAAGGAAATACCTTATTTACCTTTTAAGGTAAATAGCTTAAAGGTACTAAGGAAAGTCTGACATGTTGGCTCCGGCCTGTGATCTTATCAGTTTGGGATGCCAAGGTGATAGGATAGCTTGAAGCCAGGAACTTGAAACAATGTTGAGAAGGAGCAAGATCCCATTTCTACAAAAAATAGAAAAATTAGCCAGGCATGGTAGCACACGCCTGGCTAACTACCATACAGTTCCAGTTATGTGGAAGGCTGAGACAGGAGTATCACTCTAGCTCAAGAGTTTGATGTTGCAGTGAGATATTCATAGCCCAGGTGATAACACAAGACCTTGCATCAAAAAAAAAAAAATTATATATATATACATATATTGGCTGGGCACAGTGGCTCTTGCTTGCAATCCTAGCACTCTGGGAGACTGAGGTTGGAGGATCACCTGAGTTCATGAGTTCAAGACAAGCCTGAGCAATAGAGATACCCCATCTTTACTAAAATAGAAAAATTAGCCAGGCTCTGTGGCAGGTACCTATAGTCCCAGCTACTTGGGAAGCTGAGGAAAGGGGATCACTTGAGCCCAACAGTTTGAAGTTACTGTGAGATGTGATGCCTGGGCTCTCTAAAGGGCAACAGAGTGAGATTCTGTCTTTAAAAAAAAAAATCAAAGAGAGATATAAGACTCAGTGAAAATACCTAATTTAACTTCAGTCAGAGTCCTGGTAGGCAAGAAGATAAGAAAGTTGAATTAATGTTAGTAAATAATAAAAGCTGGCAATTTTTCCAAACAGATGAAAATAACATAAAGAACAGATTTAAGAAACAATAGAATTCCAAACAAGGTTGAGTTCAAAGAAACATGACAACCACTGATGGTTAGTCTGTTTAAATTAAAGAAAAAATTTTAAAATGGTAAAAAAATTAAAAGACTTACTAACTTCAAAAAGAAACTAATAAGGTTAACCTCAACTCAACGCAATTAATAGAAACAAGGAAAGAGTGGAAAGACATTTTAAAACAGCTAAGGAAAAAGCAATAGCTATTACTCTAAAATTCTGTATGAAGTGAACATTTCCTCCAACACTGAAGGTACAACGAAGTTTAAGAAAAAACAAGTAATGAAAGTACATGTCAACAAAACCACAATAATGTACTTCTTCAGACAGAAAGAAAATGGTCTCAAATGGAAGGATAAAGATACAGGAAGGAGTAGGTAGATGGTTACTTGTAAATGAATGTTGATTACGTAGAACAAAATTACCATCTTGTGGAATTTAGAAGTTCACAAGAAATATAGGGCAAGATGAAAAGGGAGATAAAATGGAGATTATAATTTTTGTGTTATTATAAGAGGTACAACCTACCAAGAAGATAACATAAATCTCAATGTATTTGTATCTAATATTGTGGTTATCAATATCTATAATTTTTAAAATAATATTTGTGTCAGAAACAGAAAAATCTACCATTAGAGTGGAACATTTTGACTTACATCTCCTAATAAATTAATCAAAAATTGTTCAAAGGAATTGAACATTTATTTAACATGGTTAACAAAGGGAAAAGATATACTACTGAAAAATAAGAATAAAAAGCGGGAGAGGGATTTATTTTGAATTATGACTAATTCTTAGATATTAAGATTGTAAAGGTAGACATGTTTCTGGCCCTCTGAACAACCTGTAATAGTGCAAATTTTCTGAGGAGCTGTCTCCAGACTTGGCTGTGAAGCAACAAGGGGCCAGTCCATGGGATTTTTCCCTATCACCAAGCCCCAGTCTTGATAACTAGTTTCACGTTTTGAAAGTTTTGTTTCCCTAAAAACACTTTAATCAATACTTTCTTGTTTGGCTTTGGATGCTTCTGCAAATGTAAGAGAGAAAACACACAGTACTCTCTTAATGATCTTCAATAAAAATTCATACTTTCATCAGCCACTAGGTTCCTCTTCAATTCTATAATAGTCCTTAATGAGTTCATGTGAAGAACCGTGTCACAAGGTTTTGTCACTCTCTATCTTTCCTTCATTCTTGAAGACAATGAGACAAAAATGACACAACTTTTCCATAAGTGGCTGTAAAAATTACAGAATTTTGTCTTGAATTTGTGATGTGTAACATCTATGATATCTTCACATTTAACTACAATGTACAGAATAAAAATAAGAAACATTCATCAAATGCCCATTATGTTAATGGCAAGGAGTTTGCAAATCACATATACGCTCTCTCTCTCTCTCTCTCTCTCTATATATATATATACATATATATACACATATATATAGTATATATATATACTATAGATGTACTATATATATACTATAGAGTATATATATATATATACTATAGAGTATATATATATATATATACTATAGAGTATATATATATATGTATATATATACTATAGATTGTTTTTCTCATAGTCTACTTTGGAGGTTATGACAAAAATATCATAGACTAGTACATAGAAAATGTAAATTTATTTTCTTACAGTCTTGAATCTGGAAGTTTGGGATCAGGGTGCCAGAATGGTTGACTTCTGCTAGGGCCTTCTTTCAACATGCAGGCCACCATGTTCTGGCTGAATACACATATAGCATGGGGGAGACACGGGGGAAGGAGAGAGAAAAAGAGAGAGATACCATCACATTGAGAGTTAAGGAATTGATATATGAATTTTGAGGTGATACAATGTAGTTAATAAAGTTATTCCTACTATAATTAGTTAATATTATAATATATATATATCCCATTTTAAATACTTGTTTTTAATAACAATATAATGGTATTGATACCAATCTATATTCTATATTTTTAGGAGAAATTTAAAATGCAGGGGATTTTGACTGTTCCTTTACTTCTATGAGCCACAAGTCACATGAAGAATCTACAATGGAGAAGAATATTAAATAAAAGTAAAATAATTTGTCTAATATACCCCTATCAGGAAATCATTCTTGGGCTAACCCTCTTAAATAAAAACCAGCTAAACCAACAGACTTAAACCAAAGGTAGAAGAAATGACACAACTTTTCCATATTTGACTATAAAATTGCAGACTCCATTAATAAAAGTTTAAAAAATATTTGAAATCAATAAAAGGTATTACTTTCCTGGACCATAACAACAGGTTGGTGATAGTTTAAAAAGAAGAAGTCTTACACAAATAAAGGAGAGTAAAGAGCTCAAGCTCCAGGATAAGGAAATTAAATATTATTAAAAGAAGTAGAGGAAAAACTCTTAGAATGATTGAACGTGGGAAATTCCTGGTTTCATTAGTGACAGAGAAGAAAGTAATTTGGCAGTGATACTATGTCATGAGCAAGAGAAAAGTCAGTGCCATAGTAGTTTAAACTGAGATAGTCAATGTCTGCGTTAACATATAACATAAAGGGATTATGATAAAAATGCTGTTCTCAGGGGTTTGATAGTTGAAGAATATGAGACACTTGAGATGTCATCTATATTTTATGGTCTGCAGTGAAGAATAGATGAAGCAAAATGTGCTGGAAAGTACATGCACTTTGGAATCAGAGAGACCCATGTTCCATTTTTATCTAGATAACCTGCTTTTTAGACTTCGTAAGCCTCAATTTCCAGACCTATAAAATAGAGCTAGTAATAGTATATTGTAGAATAACATTGAGGTCAAACAGACCTCAGTTTGAGTTCTTAAATTATTATTACCCTGTGCAAATTTCTTCATCTTGCTCTTCCTTCAAATTAAAAATGGCTGTAACAGTCATAAAGTTGGTCTGAGGATTTACTGAGTTGGCAAATGAAAATCAACTAATAAAATACCTGGCACATTCCAAGGGCTCAATGAATGTTAGTTTTCCCTTTCTTTTTAGGTAATATCAAGAGAGCTAAAATATGTATGATACAAAACAGTTGGCAAGATATTAGCCTTGGAAAGAGATTTCTCTTAGTGCAGGGAATTTTATTTTCATATTTTCAAAAAATAACAGCTAAAGTTTCAGTTATTACATGTTAAATTACTTTCCGAATTTACCTAACTTCTGCTGCCACCAGCAGTATGGCAGAAAGATATATTGAAGGGACTTTTTACTGGACTACAACTTAACTATAGGTGATTCATAACAAATACACTTTTTAAGTACTGTTTTAAGCAAGGTGAATGTCCCAAGACAAATAAAAATAAAATAGTGAAGCAAACACTGACACTTGGAAACCAGTGCACATTAAACCAAATTGCACTCAGGAAAAATGGCAGTATCAGATTGGAAATAAAGAAAGTAATTTTGGGCTCAGTGCCTGTGGCTCAATGGGCTAAGGCGCCAGCCATGTACACCTGAGTTTGAATCCAGCCTGGGCCCACCAAACAACAATGACGGCTGCAACCAAAAAAGGGCCGGGCATTGTGGTGAGCACCTGTAGTCTCAGCTACTTGGGAGGCGGAGGCAGGAGACTAGCTTGAGCCCAGGAATTGGAGGTTGCTGTGAGCTGTGATGCCACAGCACTCTATCCAGGGTGACAGCTTGAGGATCTGTCTCAAAAAAAAAAAAAAAGAAAGAAAGAAAGTAATTTTGAAGTTAGCTACAAAAGATATAGGAGAGCTGATTCTGAATTTGCCTCAAGGATCCGTGGAAATTTAGAAGAATGAAAGTGAGTTCAGGTGGATAGCTTTCTCTGGATTCTGGACGAAGAAACCTCAACTCCTCACCAAAGTTGAGTTCCTTAAAGATCCCATAGTAAGACGTAACAAACTAAAAACATTGACCATGTTGAAAAGACTAATTAAAAACGAAGCAAAACAGACAAACCAAAAAGCTAGTAAGAGTGATTTTTAAAAGGGATAGAAACATTACAAAAATAGGATTGGTGATTTAAAGAAAAAAAAGGATATACTAAGATACATCATGGAATAAACACTTATTGAGAGTATATAAAAACCATAACACATAAAGATTGAAATGTTAGAATTAAGTAGGTAAATATTTTGAAATAAATAATTTAATAAAACTAAAGAATAAAGAGGAAATGCAAATTATCTTATAATTACTATTCAATTTGAACTTACGATTAAAAGTTTCTTACAGGTGACTTCAAGACAATTTCAAGTAATTCATATTTATATCCTTAAGCAAGTTCATAAGGACAATACAATAATGAAAATAAACACAACTTATGTAATAACTTTTTTATTTTTTTATGTAATAACTTTTATAGTACCTTAATATGCAAACTAAATCAGTACGCTGAGGAGATACAAAAAAAAAATCTAACATCAAATGTTAGTACCAATATATTTTTTAAAAATGGGAACATATCCTAGCAATTCAATAATGATTTTCCATTATAAAATTCATAAATATAATTCATCTCACTAACAGATTATAAAATGAAAAAATATATTATTCCTCCAACATACGTCTAAAAAAACACACATGATAAAATTCATGATCCATTCAATATATAACCCCCTAGAAAATTAGAGATAGGGATAAACTTTCTCAACCTCTTAAACTCTAATAAAAACACACAGCACATATAATTATCTCTAGTAAAGTACTGGAAGAATTTCCTTTAAATTAGCAAGACAAAGATTATTATAATAAGATCTATATAAGAAATGCACAAAAAGTCTCAGTGTAAGAAAGAACTATAAGAGGAAAAACATAAAACTCTTATTAATGAATCATATGCATATTTGTTTAGTTATTTTGAATTATATGAATTTGTGGGATACAGGTATAATTTTGTTACAAGCATCAGATTATGTACTGGTGCAGTCAGAGTTTTCAGCATATCCATCATTGTGCTCATTAAGGAATTTCTCATCATTCACCCCTCCTCATTCTGCATCTCATTGCCTGTCTCCCCATGTGCTACATGCATATGTACACGTCACTTAACTCCTACTTACAATAACATGCAACATTTGTCTTTCTGTTTCTGACTTGTTTCACAGAAGATAATGGTCTCCAGTTCCAATCAATATTCCTGCGAACAACACAATCTCATTCATTTTTATGGTTGAATGGTGTACCATTATGTACATATGCTACATTTTCTTTATCCATTCATTGATTCTCTACTTTTGCAACTGTGATTTGTGTTGTGATAAATATACAAGTGCAGGTATCTTTTTGATATAATGATTTTTTTCCCCCACTTTGGGTAAACACCCGGTAGTGAGACTGCTGGATTGAATGATCAGTCTATTTTTAGTTCATTGAAAAATTTCCATCACTTTCCACAGTAGTAGTCTATTTTTCATTCCCAGAAACAATGTATTCAAGTTTTCTTTTCTCCACATTCTTGGTGATTTTTTTTTTTTTTTATAATATCCAGTCTAGCTGGTATAAGATGAATCCTCATTATGGTTTTAATCTGTATCTCTGATGATTAGCGAAGTTAAGCATTTCTGCACATGCCTCTTGACTACTTGGGCATCTTCTTTTGAGAAATGTTTATTCAGATCTCTTGACTGCCTTTTAATAGGATTATTTGTTTTTATTTATTTATTCTTATTACTGTGGAGTTGTTTGAGTTTATTGTATGTTCAGATTCATGGTTTTCAAATATTTACTTCCATTCTGCATGTCGCCTGCCACTCTGCTGATTACTCTTTGCTGTGCTGAGCATTTTAATTTTAATTAAGTCCCATTGGTCTATTTTTGGTATTATTGCCTGTACTTTTGAAATGTTAGTCATGAATTCTTTGTCTAGATGTCCAGAAGAGTTTTCCTTAAATATTTTTATAGTATGTTGTTAGCTTCATGACTTAGATTTAAATTTTTAATCCATCTTGACTTGATTTTTTACATAGTGAGATAAAGGGGTACAATTTCATTCTTCTTTATGTGGCAATCCAGTATTCCCAGTACCACTTATTGAAAGAGTATTCTTTCCCCAAAGTATGTTCTTTGTTGACTTTTTCAACGATTAGTCAGCTGTAGATATGTGGCCTTTTTTCTGGGTTGTTTATTCTGTTTCATTGATCTCTGAGTATTTTTTACCAGAACCATGCTGTTTTGGTTACTATAGTCGTGTAGTATAATTTGAGGTCTGGTAATGTGATGCCTCTAGCTTTCTTCTTTTTGCTTAGGAATGCTTTGGCTATTCTTTATTTTGGTTCCATCTGAACTTTAGTATTAGTTTTAATAATTCTTGAAACATGATGTTTGCATCGAATCTTTTGATTGCTTGGGAAATATGGTCAATTTAATGATATTAATTTTCCTGATTCATGAATGAGATATATTTTCATTTATTTATTCTTCAATTTTTTTTGATTGAGTTTCATTTTTTTTTTTCTTTGAGACATGGTCTCTCTTTATCACCCAGGATGGAGTGCAGTGACCCAATCCACCACAGTTCACTGAAACTTCAAACTTCTTGGCTCAGGCAATCCTCAGGCCTACCCTCCTGAGCAGCTGGGACTATAACCATACATCATCATGTCCAGCTAATTTTTAAAAACTATTTTTTGGTAAAGGTGTGATCTTGTTATACTGTCCAAGCTGGTGTCAAACTCTTGGCCTAAAACATCCTCCTTCCTCAGCCTTCCAAAGTGCTGGGATTACAGGCATAGGAAGCTTTCCTTATAAAGATCTTTTACTTCCTCTATTAAATAAACTCCTAAGTATTTTGATTTTTATAATTATTGTATATGGGATCACCCTCTTGACTTCATTCTCAGCTGGATCACTGTTAGTATATAGAAATGGTACTGATTATTGTATGTTGATTTTGTATTCTGAAACTTTGCCAAAGTTAACATATAAAATCTAAGAGTTTTTTGAGTCTGTCTTTAGGTTTTTCTAGGTGTAAGATCATATCATCAGCAGTGATAATTTGATCTCCTCTTTTCCAGTGTGGATGCTTTTTGCTGTATTTCTTTCTCTTCTGTGATTTCTCTGGCTGTGGTTTTCAGCAAGATGTAGAATAGCAGTGAAGGTGAGTGTCTTGAAACTGTTCCACTTCTGACAGGAAAAGCTTTCAAGTTTTCTCCATTCACTGTGATGTTGGCTGTGGGTTTGTCATATATGCCCTTTATTATTTTGAGGTATCATCATCTTAAGAGACATATATGAATACTTAAATAAACCCCCCAAAGCCTAATTTTCAGAGAGTTTATAATCATTTGAGTTATTTTAGAATTTAGTAACGTTGCAGATTTCGACGTAAATAATAAATTGTTTTTCTATTTGGGTTTTTTTTTTTTTTAATTGTTGGGGATTCATTGAGTGTACAAGAAACCATGTTACACTAGTTACATTTGTTGGGTAAAGTCCCTCTGACAATCGTGTTTTGCCCCCAAAAGGTGTGGCACACACCAAGACCCCACCCCCCTCACGCCTTCCCTCTCTCTTCTCTTCGTTTGCCCATCCCTCCCTCATTCTTTCTCTCTCTGCTTTCCTCTTGCCTCACCCTCACCATGTCAATAATTGTCATTAATTGTCCTCATATCAAACTTGAGTACATGGGAATCCTGCTTCTCCATTCTTGTGATGCTTTACTAAGAATAATATGTTCCACTTCCATCCAGATGAATTACAAAGGCTGTAAAGTCTCCATTTTTTTAATGGCTGAATAGTATTCCATTGTGTATATAAACCATAGCTTATTAATCCATTCCTGGGTTGGTAGGCATTTAGGTTGTTTCCACATTTTGGTGATTGTAAATTGAGCTGCAATAAACAGTCTAGTGCAAGTGTCCTTATGATAAAAGGATTTTTTTCCTTCTGGGTAGATGCCCGGTAATGGGATTGCAGGATCAAAGGGGAGGTCTAGCTTGAGTTCTTTGAGAGTTCTCCAAACTTCCTTCCAAAAAGGCTGTATCAATTTGCAGTCCCACCAGCACTGTAAAAGTGTTCCCTTCTCTCCACATCCATGCCAGCATCTGTAGTTTTGAGATTTTGTGATGTGGGCCATTCTCGCTGGAGTTAGATGGTATCTCAGGGTGGTTTTGATTTGCATTTCTCTAATAATTAGGGATGATGAGCATTTTTTCATAT
>CAUYON010048014.1:0-15712 GCA_963573935.1 Arctocebus calabarensis
ATTTGCATTTCTCTGATCATTAAGGATGGTGAGCATTTCTTCATGTGTCTGTAGGCCATGTGCCTGTTGTCTTTAGAGAAGTTTCTCTTCAAGTCCTTTTCCCACCCTGAGATGGGATCACTTACCCTTTTGTTGCCAATAGGCTTAAGTTCTCTGTGTATTTTGGTTATTAAACCTTTGTCTGAGGCATAACCTGCAAATATTTTCTCCCATTCTGAGGGCTGTCTGCCTGCTACACTTACAGTGTTCTTAGCAGTACAGAAGCTTTTTAAAAACTCTACAATTCTTATAAATACCAAGGTTCTTATAGTAGTACTGTGATAGAGTTAACACATGACACAGTATTTTGCTTTCCACCTGTGCCTCATCCCAATCTATCACAAGCAAGTCTTAGTAATTTGGATGCTATCAAATGATAGCATGGTTCTCACCAACCCCACTTACTCTAAGAGTGATGAATGGTCTACTTCCAATATTTTTTCTGTAGGATATGCTTCCTGGAACTACCCCTAGAACCAACTCTCTTCGTTGGGTTCATGTGAAAATAAAATCTGGGAAAGAATATGTGTGTGTAGTTTAATCAGGAGTTCATGTAAGTTTAATCAGGTTATTTATTGGGAGCAGCACTAATTTAACAAGAGAGAGAGATAGGGAAGGAAGAATTGTCACTAACTGAGGCATGCATTACCAAAGTCCCTGCTATGGACAGAAGGGACTGAACTGTACAGAGCATGCGGAATGCTTGCCAGAATTGTGTGAAGATGTGGATGGGGTATCTATCCACTCTCTCCATTCCCCATTGTCAAACTGCCCTCTGCACTGCTGAGTTCCACATATGCTCAGAGTAAGCTCCCCCAGTGTTCTCACCTTCAGAGGATCCCAAGAAGAGCATACATTATGACAGAAGCCTGAAGTAAACTGTTCCCCCAGCCATGGCAGAAATCAGGAGATAGAGTCACAATATCTGATACCCACTACAACCCACCCACTAAAATTGTTGTGAGGGTCTATAGGGCCTTCAGGCTAGTAGAGTTCTTAGTGCATTACCAAGAACATAACAAGCACTCATAAATGTTAGCAATGCGTACACAGATGAATTGTCAATCCTCTACTAGCAGCTTGATGAATCTTAACTTCAATTAATGTTCACAGTAATGCTCAGTGGTGGTGGATATATATTCATTTCACAGATGAAGAAACTGAGGCCCAAGAGCAGCAGCTTGGACACAGTCAAACTACTAATAACCAGAAGCACAGGTCTGTCTGTAATGCTTTTCCTACAAAACCAGACTTCCCTGGTGGAAGAACAGCACTCTGTCTTGGGGGTGGGGGGATGTTGGCTGAGCAGTTATTATTGGAAATGGAAGTTGGAGGAACACACCCCTCAACCTTTCCCATCCTGTTGATTTATCTGTGTCCTCCACCAGGGCTCTCAATTTCTAAGGACCTGACTCAGAATATTGTGCTGGTAAGCAGCTTCCCAGGAGTCCTTGAGCATAACATAGCTCTTCTACTACCATTACAGGATCCCGGAGACACAGTCCCAGTGGCCCCACTAACAAGTCCCCCAGAGAGAGAGTACCCCATGCCTGAGGGCTCATCAGGATGCTAGCCGAAGAAGGCTCCTCCCTCTTCCCTTAGGCTCTCTTCCTCATCCCCAGGTCCAACGCAAGTTCATAAATTGGCTTGTCTCTCCTCAAACCCCTTGGATTGATTTTCTGGGAAAGAAAATCCCTACTTTAGGAAACCCATATTTAGTCCCCACCTGCACCTCTCCCTTCCTGGGGACTTTGAGGATATGTGCAAGTCCTCAAGAACTCAGTCACCCACCAGGAAGTGGAGCTGCCACACCTGCCTTAACCACCTGCCAATGAAGCCAGCACCAGAGATGGAGCTTTCTGTGAGAAGGTCTAAATACCAGAAAGTATGAGCTGTGGTTGCCATCTATATGAAGTGCTTGAGAGGTTTCATTTTCTGTCTCTTCCCACAGAATTCTCTGTCCTAGGTGGGCTAATTTCTGAGTCCTCCAAAGGTTTACCCCCTGACGGACAGGATATCAGCCTGCTCTCTCATTTCTAATACAGAGCTACTTACTTGCTTTCTGGGTGGATAACTTGGTCTGCACAGCTCCTCACTGTGTTTCCTGAACAACCCTCTCTGGATTCTAGGCCCCTTCCAGGGTGAGTATTCTCATGAATCCTTCCTCTGCTCTTACAAAACAGAGAAGGGGCTTCTGTCCCCAACAGCTTGATGAGCCTGACTTTATGCACAGTGCAGTGGATGCCCCTGAAAGGGAAAACTATTTAGGGAGAGAGCTGGGACTCTAAGCCAGAGAGGTCTTGGCTCCCCACTGTCCATGCCCCCTCTTGGGTGAAGCCTGCTCTATGTTACTGAATGTGGGGAGTCCAGCTCACTTCCCAGACTCACAGCATCAGCAGCCAAGAACCTTCACTCCAATGCAGGGCTTGTTGAGCATTTCAGCGTTGGGAGCAGGAAGAGATGGGTTGGAGTTCCAGCATAGGGACCTGTCACAGCTCAGCAAGGAGAGCCTGGAGAGTGACAATGCAGGAGGGCACCTCAGTGGGCCTGGTGAAGACCCTGCCAGACACTCTGGGTGGGATTCTCAGGTGACTGAAGCCATCTCGTAATCCCAGATTTTGTTTATTTTTAGCCACCCAATCTGTATATTTTGTTATAGCAGTCCAAGCAGATTAAGGCATACTGTAAAAACCAAAACAAAGTTAAAAAAATTAAGCAGCTTGAAAATAAAAGATATCTTACATTCAAATAAACAATAAAAAGACAGATAATTTTCAACAGATAATATGAAAAACAAAGAAACATAATAAAAACAGCTGCATCTCTAGCCTTGAGAGTTGGCAGCAGCTGTTTCCTGGCTCCTCTGCCCTTGGCTACGATGAGTTTCTCTGTGAGAATCTCATTATTTGGGGAGGTTTAGGTGACAAGCATATCAGCAATTGGATTGGTACATGACCCACTTGTCTATAAACACAAAGGAGTTCCTGCACCAGGAACTTAATCCTACAGCTCCCCTAAAGCTACTAATCCAGAAAATGTAGCCCAAATTCCACTGTGTCTTAAAAGTGACAACTCTAGTGCATAATGATGCTCTCTACTCTGAAATCATATAAATATTAAAGCCATTCATTCATTTAGAAAATATTGGATAGTTATGAATAATAGTATGATGAGTACTACTATCAAAAAAAGAATCAAAAATACATTCTGTCCTCAAGTCACTTATAG
The DNA here is from genome assembly GCA_963573935.1 of Arctocebus calabarensis. Lineage (NCBI taxonomy): Eukaryota > Metazoa > Chordata > Mammalia > Primates > Lorisidae > Arctocebus > Arctocebus calabarensis. Next base: position 3,268 of record CAUYON010048014.1, read on the forward strand.
TGAAGTAGGAAAGACAAGTTCTATAGAGAAATGACTGAACTGGAAACTAAACAGTACTAAGTTCCAAAAAGTAATAATTTAGAAGAAAGAGAAAGAGAGATGAGAAATTTTCAAGGAAGAATTAATTCTGCAGCCAATAATTGAGCAACTGTTGAAGTACTTGGCCATGTCAAGTTAAAGGGAAAACATAGACAACAAAAATAGCATGAGCAAGGGGATGGAATATCGCACAGTCACAATCTAATGGTTGTGCTAAAATGGACCTAACACCTAATGGGAAAAAGATGAAGCATTTAACTGTTATTTTAGGTAACATATGTAATGAGTGGTTATTAACCGTTCAATCTGCAAAGCATTTATCAGTTACCAAGTTCATCAATGATAATCAGGCCCTAGGATGATTTCTGTCCTCCTCCAAAGTATGTGATCTTGGAATATTAAGGACATCTTGAAGATCACCACATCCAAGTTCTCATCCATGCAGTATCCCCTCTACTGTTTCCCTATGGCCTGCACACACAATAGAGAACTCATTTGGGATAATGGTCACTGAGATTGGCTCACATTGGAGATATCCTCTTGCTGCAATAGAAGGCCCAATTATATTCATGTTATCCACTTGAGACTGTGGGTCAGTCTGTAGTCAGTGCCTTGACAAGAAGCCTGGGTGCAGGGCCTTTTCAATAGGGCAGTGAATAAGGCAGCAGGAAGCCATCATCACACCTCCAGGGTGCAAATCTGTCAGAGTTTCCCTGTCCTGTATGGACATGAGAACTGCTTGAGAAGATTTAATGACACATCCATATCCAGGTGCTACCAATTAAACCAACTAAATCAGAATTCTTGGTGAAAGACCTCAGAATCATTATTTTCTTCTTAAGGCTTCCCAGAAGATTGTAATGATGAAGGGACCTGAGCTTCTAGTCTAGAGGGTCAGAAATCATGTCTGGAAATACAGACCACCACGCCTTTGCAAGGTATCTTAAATTCCTGTCACTTTCGTGTGTCATCTTTTATTTAAACCGTCTCTTCTCCCTTTAGGATTATCAGTAAAAGTTAATCACTAAAACAGTCCTGAGAGAGGATTGTTTGAAGGAATGGCAAGAAAGAGCTGGTGGTTGGAAATATCTGTTCAGTGAAATTCTGAGGCAGCAGCAATCAGGTGGGTGCTTAAAGAAATACTAATAATGCCTGGGTCGCACCCTCAAAGATTCTGACTTAATTGTCCTACAGGTGGACAGGAGTCTGGGCATCAGCATTTTTTAAAGTTTCCACATAATCTAATGTGCAGCCAAGTTTGAGCTCACTGAATACACTTTGATAGTGCATCAGAGAGTCATGAATGGCAGGTTTTTTTTTCATATAGAGTTTGGGGAAAAAGGGAAAACACAAGGCAAGAAGGTGATGTGAAGTCTGAGAAATGACTTCAGGATTTTATTTTATTTTTTTTACTTCAGGATTTTAAGAATCATAAATCCCAGTGATTATTCTTTATCATTTTATCATTTGGAAGCAGCAACGGGATCAGACACTACTGGGGTACATTCCTAGGTGACTGGAGAGAGGTCCTAAAAATCATCTCAGGGTGTCACAGGAAAGGCACAGGCCAGCGAGCCAGTAGAGAGCTGGTCACAGCAAGAGGAGCTTGGTTGACAGGAGTGGGGCAGCTGCTAACTACATGAATGACCCACTCAAGGCTCTTTTGTGGACAGGAGCTACTGCAGCCATGGAGAAGGTGGAGATAGTTCAGTTATCCATAAACATAGATCAGATAATTAAGTCCACAAACTCATCCTAGATAAAGTGCTACACACTTCATTGCTGAATTATCACTAAAGTCATCTTTGAAGTACTCTCCTTGGCCATCTGATATTCAACAATGAGGTATGTATCACTTTTTCTAGAATGAGTTCGCAAGCTTAATTGATCTCACATACAGGGTGTCTCATATACAGGGTGTTATGGACACCCTATATATGAATACTTTACCACCACATCTTGGTATTTCCTTCTTTTTATTGTGTTTATATGTTATTATATTGAGATCAAATTTTAAATACAATTTTGCCTTTACTTTTACTCATTTAATATGTTACCAGAAGCATTTGCTTGTTTTTAAAGTTATTTTTAATGTGGATGTTTAAAAATTATTTTTCTATTTTATTACAGTATAAAAAACTGTATATTATTACATATTCATTATTTTTTATATTTTTTGTCTTGAGATTTTCCTATACTTTCCTAAGAGTTTTCTAGGCTATTTGCTATGTAAGTTATTTTATTATTTCCTAATATATGTTTTTTACTGCTTTCTAACATGATTTTTTAAATTATTTGGATTCATAATAGTTGTACACATTTATGGAGTACAGCTGACATTTTTATATAGGCATGCATTATGTATCATAGGGGTAACCATCACCTCAAGCATTTGTCATTTCTTTGAGTTAGGAACATTCCAATTCTACTCTTTAAAATATACAAAAATTACTGTTAATTATAATTGCCCTGTTGTGCTATTGAATACTATATCTTATTCATTTTAATTGCATTTTATACCCATTTGCCATTCCCCGTCCTCTATTACCCATCATTCTACTCTCTATCTCAAAGAGATTAACTTTTCTTTAGTTTCCAAATATGAGTGAGAATATTCAATATTTGTCTTTCTGTACCTGGCTTATTTCACTTAATATAATGTCTTTCACTTCCATCCAAAATATGTGATCTTGTAATTCAATTTCTTGCAATGAATAGAGTTTCCTGAATAATGATAAATAATAATTGATAAGAACATGCTTGCTTTTAATGAGATTGCTTTTTAATGCTTTTTCATTAAACATGATGCTGGCATTAGGGTTGAATTAATTTTACTGAACATGTTAGGTATCTAAACTTCCATTGTTCCTATTACAAGGTTCAAAAATAAAAATGAATACTTATTATAATCAAATGAAGTTATAGCATCTCTGTATATGATCACATAACTTCTTTTTACATCTACTAACATCATAGAACATATTATTAAATGTCCTAATTTTGAACTAACCTGGCATTCCTTTCTTTTTTTCAGGTTAAAATGTGAGGGTACAAACAACTAGGTCACAATATTTGAGTTTGTTAGGTAGAGTCCATTTTGTAGTTGTGTTCCACACACAAAAGGTGTGCCATACACACCTATATTATGCCCACAAACTGGGAGCATCCCAAACTCTCCCCCCTTCCCTCTCCTCCTCTTTCCTCTCTCCCTCCCTACTTGAATGGAAATGAGTTTTTCTCCTCTGTGGGCATAAATAAGATCATCTACTGGCTTCATTATTAGTATTGAATACATTAAATATTTACTTTTCCATTCTTGTTATCCTTTACTAAAAAGAATGTGTTTCAGCTCCATCAAATTACAAAAGATGTACAGTCACCATATTTTTCATGGCTGAATAGTATTCTATAGTATACATATTCCACAGCTTGTTAATCCATTCCTGGGTTGGTGGGCATTTAGGTCATTTCCACATCATGGAAATTGTAAATTGAGCTGTGATAAATAATCTCCTACAAATGTTTTTATGATAAAAGGATGTTTTTTTCTTCTGGGTCAATGCCTAATAGTAGGATCGCAGGGTCAAATGGAAGTCTAATTTGAGTTCTTTAAGAATTTACCATGTGTTTCCAAAGAAGCTGGATTAGTTTGCAGTCCCACCAACAGTGTAAAAGTGTTCTACTCTCTTCACATCCACACCAGCATCCGCAACTTTTGGACTTCGTGATGTTGACTATTCTCACTGGGGTTAGATGATACCTCAAGGTAGTTTTGATTTGCATTTCTCTGATGATTAGGGACAATAATCATTTTGTCATATATGTATTAGCCATTCATCTGTCTTCCTCAGAGAAGGTTCTGTTCATGTCTCATGCCCAGTGATAGATGGGATTGTTGAATTTTTTTGTTGTTGATTAATGTGAGTTCTGTATAGATCCTAGTTATCAAAGCTTTGTCATATTCAAAACATGCAAATGTATTTTCCCATTCTGAAGTTTGTCTATTTGCTTTGATTGTTGTGTCCTTAACTGTGCAGAAGCTCTTCAGTTTAATGAAGTCCCACTTATTTATTTTTGTTGTTGTTGCAATTACCACTGAAATCTTCTTCATAAAATCTTTCCTCAGGCTGACATCCTCAAGAATTTGTCCCATATTTTCTTTTAGGAATTTTATCATTCCATGCCTTAATTTAAATCATTTATACATCTTGAATCAATTTTTGTCAGTGGTAAAAGGTACAGGTCCAGTTTCAGTCTTTTACATGTGGTTATCCAGTTTTCCCAGCACCATTTATTGAACAGGGATTCTTTTCCCCTGTGTATGCTTTTGTTTGATTTATCAAAGATGAGATTGCTAAAAGTGACTGGATTCATCTCTTGGTTTTCTATTAACTTCCAAAGGTCTATGTCTCTATTTTTGTATCAATGCCATGCTGTTTTGATCACTGTGGACTTATAGCTTAAAGTCTATAGATGGATGCCTCTGGCTTTGTTTTTATTACTAAGAATTGCATTGGCTATATGAATTTTTTTCTGGTTCCATTCAAAAAAGAACTATTTTTTCCAGTTCTTCAAAGTATGATGTTGGTATTTTAATGGGGATTAAAGTATAGACATTTTAACAATTTTGATTCTTCCTAGCCAGGAGCACAGTATACTCTTTCATTTGTTAATGTCTTCTGCTATTTCTTTTCTTAAGGTTTCATAATTCTCTCTGTAGAAGTCATTTGCCTCTTTTGTTAGGTATTTTCCTAGGTATTTCATTTTCTTTGAAACTACTGTAAAGGGAATTATGTCTTTGATTAGCTTCTCAACTTGCCTGTTATTGGCAAATACAAAAGCTACTGATTTGTGGACACTGACTTTTTACCCTGAGATGTTACTGTATTTCTTGATTGTTTCCAGTCTTGTGGTTGAATCTCTGGGGTTCTCCAGGTATAATATCATATCATCAGCAAAGAGTGAGAGCTTGACCTCCTTTACTCCCATTTGGATGCCTTTTATATTTTTCTCTCGTCTGATTGCATTACCTAGAACGTCTAGAACTAATGTTCAATAGTAGTGGCAAAAGAGACATCCTTGTCTGGTTCCAGTTTTAAGTGGAAATGCTTTTACTTTTATTCCCTTTAGTATGATATTAGCTGTGGTTTTGTCATAGATGACTTCAATCAGTTTAAGAAAGTTGTCACCTATGTCTATATTCTTAAATATTCTAATTAGAAAAGGATGCTGAATTCTATCATATGCTTTTTCTGCACCTACGGAGAGGATTATATGGTCTTTGTTTTTGCTTCTATTGATATGGTAAATTACATTTATGGACTTGCATAGGTTAAACCAGCCCTTCATTCCTGTGATGAAGCCTACTTAATCATGAGGTATAATTTTTTTAATGTGGAGCTGTAATCTATTGGCTAAGATTTATTGAGAATTTTTGCATCTATATTTGTTAGTGAAATTGGTCTGAAGTTCTCCTTTTTAGTTGGGTCTTTTTCTGGCTTTGCTATGTAGAATGTGCTGGAGAAGATTCCTTCCTTCCCAATGTTTTGGAATAGTTTCTGCAGTATAAGTACAAGTTTTTCTTTGAAAGTTTGATAGAATTCTGGTGTGAAGCCATCTGGTCCAGGGCTTTTTGTTGTTGTTGGAAGATTTTTTATTGTTTCTTCAGTCTCAGTGCTTGGTATTACTCTGCTCAAGAGATTGATTTCTTCTTGGTTAAGTCTAGGAAGAGGGTCTGATTCTAGATATTGGTCCATTTCCTCTACATTGCCAAATTGCTGGGTATAGATTTTCTTATAGTAGTTGGAGATAATCTCTTGTATAGAAAAAATATTTTTCAATTTTTAAATGTCCAAAAATATTAGGCTGTCACTTATATACTCAAGCAACAACTCATCTTGATATAAAATTCTTGAGTTACACTTTCTTCCCCTGAAGACTTCATTGGCATTGCTCTATTTTCTTCCAGTTTTGAATGCTTCTTTGAAGAAGTATGAGATAATATTCTTCTTGTTTCACTGTAAGAGACTTGATCTTTTCTGCCAGTGTACCCAAAAGATTTGTTATTTTTTTATTCCAATTACTTACTATGACTACTAATCATGGGACCACTGGTTATCTTAGCACATATGTCTTTTCAGTCAGTTGTTTGTGGAAAGTTTTCTTTTGTCTCATTGTTTGTTTCCCCTCCCCTTTTTGCCTAAATTCTGTTACCCTACATTTCATCCCCATCTGATATCTTGAAACTCTTCCCTTAGGTCTTGTATCTCTGCCTTGTATTCTTGTTACATAGAGGTGAATGCTTTATTGCATGTTTTAAGTTCATGACTGTTCATTGTTTTTCACATTATTATCTGCTCCATGGCACCATTTTTTCTCAGTGTTTGGAATCAAGCATTTGTTTTAACTAGTTTCTCTCTTTCTCCCTCCTCTTTTTTACCTTTCATGTCTTTGACAAGATCTTATGCAGGTACCTTTTTCAAGCCTAATGATTTGAAAGGTTTTTAAACCAGTTTTATTTGTGTATGAGAGAGGTTTTTGTTAGAGAAAAATACATATCTTGATTCATGGTTGTTTTTGAATACTTTTTGCCTTGATTTCTCTATAGTCAATGCTGACAATGCAGTCTTCTTGTTTTTACAGTCTCAACTAAACACTACACAATTAGCTTGCCTACATGGGGTTTCTCATTCAGTATTGCCTCCTGTCCTTCTCAGATCCAAACTAAGATCAGAGAATATGTCAGCAACTTGTGCACTCAATTCCCACTTTTTATGAACAAGGGATTTTTACAAATACTTTGATGACTATACCACAGATGGGGATTATCAGTCATACTGCTACAATAGCTCTGATTCGTGGCTTCTCCTTAATCACCTTATCCCTAAATTTCACCACCCCCTGGTCATGCAAGAATCACCCTTCCCCTGGGTAAGAGTTACCAGACTCAAAAGGCTTCCTATCATCTGATTGCTGCCTATTGTATACAAGGAAAAGACATTGCTCTTAATGAATCTCTAAACCTACTTATTCCATGAATAATGGAGACATTGATATTTTGTGATCCAGAGCTTGATATAAAATCTGAAAGAGTTAATTCAACTGGCTTTCCAAGTACATGTCTTCATTTGAGGACATATCTTTAGAACCAGTGGTCCATCTGTCAAACCCAAGTTAAGGATAAGTTGAAGATCCATCAGTGACTATGCAATGCAGAATCCTAACCACACCTAATAGCAACCAGCCCACAGGCCATACTTACAACTTTAATTTTACTAGCTGACAATATAAACAGAATAATTTTAAATTAAGCTGTTATTTGAAGTCCAATGAAAGGGCTAAGTAACAATAACAACACTAGTAATCTACTGAACAAGACTTTTTTATTTTTTTATTTTATTTTTTAATAATTTTATCAAATCATAATTATGTACATTGGTGCAATCATGGGGCACAATGTGCTTACTTCATATACAAACAGAAATATTTTGATCATACTGTTAGAGATAGCCTTCATGGCATTTTCTTAATCATTATATGAAGACATCGATATTCTACATTTAATAAGTTTCACCGGTACTCTGCTAAGACGCACCATAGGTGTGATCCCACCAATTGACCTTCCTTCACCCCTCTTCCTTCCTCCCCTCCCTTCCCTTTCCCTTTTCCCTGTATTCTTGAACAAGACATTTTGTAATTATACTTCAGAGTATGATCCCTCACTTTCCAGAAATGTACTTGGATGATCATTACCTCTACTGTTATGATTATCTTCTCTCTGATTCTTGCCAAATGTTCACTTGATCTTTACTAATTCTAGAAGCTTTGAAACTTAGGCAACAGTTTCAAATATTTTCTAGTAATAGCTTCCCTTGAAACAAAATTTTTCTATTTTGAGTCTGCTTATTGGTCTCTAATTCTATGAGATCAACTTTTTTTAGATTCCACATATAAGTAACATCACACAGCATTTTTCTTTCTATGCCTGATTAATTTCACTTAGCATAAAGTCCCTTAGTTCAGATAGAGATACATTTTTAATATTCTTTTTTTTTTTTTTTTTGAGACAGAGCCTCAAGCTGTCACCCTGGATAGAGTGCTGTGGCATCATGGCTCACAGCAACCTCCAATTCCTGGGCTTAAGTGAGTCTCTTGCCTCCACCTCCCAAGTAGCTGGGACTACAGGCACCCACCACAACGCCCGGCCATTTTTTGGTTGCAGCCATCATTGTTGTTTGGTGGGCCCAGGCTGGATTCAAACCCGCCAGCTCAGGTATACATGGCTGGTACCTTATCTCATTAAGCCACAGGCGCCGAGCCCATTTTTAATATTCTCACCACAAAAAAATAAGTTAGTAAGGTGATGGATATGGTAATTAGCTTAAGTCTTTTACAAAGAACATATAGATCAAAACATAAATATGCATAATTATCATCAATTAAAAACAAATTTTTAAAAAATAATCTACTTATTGGGTTAGATTGATCCCTCAGAGAAATATGGGGAAATTCTAGTCTAATTTCTCACTGTATTCAAAAGGGAAGTCTTTTGACAGATTTTATTGTATATATTTAAAGTACACAATATGATGCTGTAAGATAAAGTAAAATGGTAACAGTAGTGAAACATGCCAACATATCCATTATCTCACATAGTTACCCAACCCCTTCCCCACATCAAGACCAGCTATAATTGACTCACATACCTAAAACCCTAAATGCAATACACTTTATTAGCTATGGGCCTCACAATATACATTATATCTTTAATCTTAATTTACTTGGCCAAGTATTGTGGCCCATTCAGCTATCAGAGGAGGGGAGGGACAAAGTAATGGTGGCACTGGACAACTCAACCCAGAGCAGGGTAAAGGCACTGAAGTAGTGGAGGTCAGTGAGTGAGATATGGCCAGGGTATTGGGAAAATATTCACTGAAGCCATAGGGCTTGGAACAACAACGATTTAAAGTGTTTGTGTTGAGTAAGTGAATGAGTGGACTAATACCTCCCCTGCTGGGACATTTCCTTCCAGGAACTCATGGAGCCACAAACTGGGACCAATAAAACCACTGTTGTTGAGTTCGTTCTCCTAGGCCTAGTGGAAACTGAAGAGATGCAGCCTGTGGTCTTTGTACTCTTCCTCTTTGCCTACCTGGTCACTGTTGGGGGCAACCTCAGCATCTTGGCTGCCATCTTAGTGGAGCCCAAACTCCACACTCCCATGTACTTCTTCCTGGGGAATCTATCAATACTGGATGTTGGATGTATCACTGTCACTGTTCCTGCGATGTTGGGACAACTCTTATCCCACAAGCGTACAATTTCCTATAATGCCTGCCTTACACAACTCTTCTTCTTCCACCTTCTGGCTGGGATGGACTGCTTCCTGTTAACTGCCATGGCCTATGACCGATTCCTGGCCATCTGCCGGCCCCTCACTTATAGCACCCGCATGAGCCAGATGGTACAAAGGATGCTGGTGGTCATGTCCTGGACTTGTGCCATCACCAATGCACTGACCCACACTGTAACCATATCCACTCTCAACTTCTGTGGCCCCAATGTGATCAATCACTTCTACTGTGACCTCCCACAGCTCTTTCAGCTCTCCTGCTCCAGCACCCAGTTCAATGAACTGCTGCTCTTTGTAGCAGCAGCCTTTATGGCTGTGGCCCCCTTGGTCCTCATCACTGCATCCTATGCCCATGTGGCAGCTGCAGTCTTGCGAATCCGCTCTGCAGAAGGCAGGAAGAAAGCCTTCTCTACATGTGGCTCCCACCTCACTGTAGTGGGCATCTTCTACGGGACAGGTGTCTTCAGCTACATGAGGCTTGGCTCAGTGGAATCTTCAAATAAGGATAAAGGGGTTGGGGTTTTCTTGACTGTTATCAACCCCATGCTGAACCCACTTATCTACAGCCTCAGAAATACTGATGTTCAGGGTGCTCTGTGTCAGGTACTTGTGGGGAGGTGGTCCCTGATCTGAGAGATGATGGGGTCCCTCCTTTCCTGCCTTTTATGGACTGAGGAAAATTTCCCAGAGTAACCAGGAAAATTGTCTTATAACATTTTTCCCCTGTCTCTTGAGGCCTGAAGATCCTATTTTGTTCATTTATTTATTTATTCAACAAATATTAAAATACTTTTATGATCCAATCTTCTAGGGCATTAGTGAACAAATAGACAAAAGTCTCTGCACGCAAAATCACATGCTATAAAGGCAGACAAAATAGATAATCTTCCTATATAGTAATATAACATATTACTTATGTGATAAGTTCCATAGAAAAAAATGTGATAAGGAGATATGAAGTTAGGTTCTACCAACCAAGCCTCCTAGGCAAGTTGCTACCTTGTTTTTGGCTGGGTCTGCTTTCTTTGGCAGAGTTGACACCTTGGCAGGCCTGAATTTCTGGGCAGCAATATCCCACAGGGAAGAGCCACTTGGTTAATCACAGCCTAAGTCACCAAGAATGTCACTGCAAAATTTCCTTCTGTTGGGTATGTGAGATCCCTCCCACATCAGAGCATGGAAAGATGTTTTAAACCATGGGTAAAGTGCCAAAAATCATTTCATTCTACTGTTCACATAAAATTACCACATAATAGTCCCAGAAGATGTTTACTACACAAGTTAAGTCTAGAGAAGGAAAGAGTTTCCTAAATCAAAACTACATTAATACATATTTATCTTACAGTAAAGAAAATGAATGTTCCATCTCCATCCCCTGCCATATCTCTCTTATTTGGACTAATCTTCCTTACACATATAATAAAGCCGTTGAGGGAGTAAGCATTTATATTCCAAGCAAGTACTTAGAATTTTCATTGTGAAATATCCAATATAAGCTTCTTCTCCAAAGTCTTACTTTTCTCGCCCAAAATTCCTAGCTCAGAAAATACATCTTCATAAATGTAGTCCCTGAGAGTGATGCCTCTTTCTTATTTTGTTATTAGTATATAGCACAAATGTAACACAGAGCAATTTCATCCTCTTGATATTTATCCAGCCTTCACTTTTTTCATTCCTGATTCTCTTCAGCCTCCCTGAGAAGGCTACTGACAGGTAGATAGGAGGAATAAGTCTTAGTGTTCTATGGCACTGTAGGATGACTGTACTAAACAATAACTTATTATATTTTTTAAATAACTAAAAGAGATTTTGAATGTGCTAAACACTTAGAAATAAGGTTTAAGATGATGCATGTGCTAATTTCACTGATTTGATCATTACACACTATATACATGTATTGAAATATCACACTGCACCCTACAAATTACAATTAAAATAACATAATTTAATGAATGAGGTTCGTAAGAAAACTCTGGCTTTCTTCCCCATGCTTAAGGAAATAACTTCTAGGTCACCAGTAGACAAAATAAACTACTGTACCAAAGAAAATAAAGTTTATTTTAGGTTAAGGTCAGGAAAAAAAGATAATACAGACAGAAATTAAGAAGACAAAAACAGTTAAGAAACAGAATTATGTGAACACTTTCTTACAAAGACAATAAGAAAAGAAATATTTTATTCAACAATAAAAAAGTTACATCTTAGAAGGGTCAGGTAAAACCTACTAAATGCAGAACACAAATGTTTTCACACAATAAATGAGAAAATCCCAAGAAGCTTATATCGAACAGTTGGATGAAAATATTTGAGATTGTATATGAAGCCCGCACTCTGTACCCCATGATTGCACTAATGTACACAGCTATGATTCAATAAAAATAAATAAATAAATAAATAAAACATAACGTAAAACATAGCAAATAGTTTTGCTGTGCTTAAACAAAGTTGTGGATATCGTGAGCTAGAAGAAAAGTAAGATAAATTTTCAGGTGTAGAAATTAATAGGAAGCATAAGTCCATGGCAACAGACAACCTGTGGCTATATGTTTGCACCTAATCCTGAGTAACACAAAAAATGAATGTTGTTTCCCTTAAGTAGATATGATCACAAACCCAAATCTGCATGATTTCAAACCTACATTCAAAATATTCATATAATATGATAAATCACAAGCTGACAGCTAATTTAAAGGAAAGCATCTCGTGAAAGAATGAATTTTATTGAATGTTTTTCCTGCATTTTTTGAGATAATTATAAAATTGTTCACCTTTAAACAACAACAAAAAACAATAAAAAAGTTAGCAGAAGGAGCAGGGGACTGAGATGTTTGGCTCTTAGCATTGACATAGAAGGAATTGTATCATTTAAAGTGGAGTTATAGTTTAAAAAAGAACACATAAAAAAATTAGTGGTAATACCAAGCTACTCAAGAGACTCAGGCAAGAGAATCACCTAAGCCCAGGAGTTGGAGGTTGCTGTGAGATGTGAGAAGCCACGGCATTCTACCAAGGGCGATAAAGTGAAACTCTGTCTCTACCAAAAAAAAAAAAAAA
>CAUYON010048019.1:0-17004 GCA_963573935.1 Arctocebus calabarensis
AGGGGAGAATGGGTGGAGGGAGGGCAATTAGTGGGAACACACCTACGGTGCATCTTAGCAGGGTACTGGTGAAACTTATTAAATGTAGAGTATCAATGCCTTTATATAGTGATCAAGAAAATGCCATGAAGGCTATCTGTAGCAGTATGATCAAAATATTTCTGATTGTATATGAAGCACATTGTGCCCTATGATTGCACCAATGTACACAATTATGATTCAATAAAATTATAAAACAAAAAAACTAAAAAGAGGTGCCAAATCAAATACGAAGTAATTTTTTAAAAAGCCACTTGACCAAAGTAAATCAATCCTAATTTTAAGAGTTATAAAAATAGCCTATTCCAGAAAATGTTATTAATGATATATGATTGAATTAGAGGAATTGTATAGATCTTTACCAGAAGAATGATGTTTATATTAATATATTTTGGATATTGTATATTTCTCAGACATAGGCTGGTGTCTAATCAATTTTGATAGGAACTAAAAATTTTGTTTGCATCATGATAATCAATAAAATATTTTGGGTTTAAGGTACTATATATCTTTGGATTATACAGCAATCCACCAAAAGTCTTCATTCAATAGAAAGTGCTGGCAAAATATTGATAGTTGTTGAGCAAGAGATTTTTTAGGAATCTGTTGTACTATCACCTCTTCTGTACGCTTGAAATTTTTCATAATCAAAATTTAAAAATCAGCTTGGCACTCATAGAACAATGGTTATGGTGCCAGCCACATATACGGAGGCTGTTGGGTTTGAATCCAGACCAGGCCAGCTAAACAACAATGACAAATGCAACAACAACAACAACAAATAACTGGGTGTTGTGGTGGGTGGCTGGAGTCCCAGCTTCTTGGAAGGCTGAGGCAAGAGAATCACTTAAGCCCAAGAGTTTGAGGTTGCTGTCAGCTGTGATTCCACGGCACTCTACATTAGTGATACTCTGTCTCAAAAAAAAAAATTTATAAATCATCAAAAAACTTATCTGACCTTGGTCAATATACAAGTTCCACCTTGATTGGACAACAATGCAATGTATAGATTTTTTTCTTTTTTTGAAAACCAGCATTTTACAACACTCTTCTTACTATGAGAGAGAATTTTGATAGTTCTGGGTTAGTGTCCAAGTCTTTTTCTTCTCCATGTGGTCAGGGATTGGTGAAAACAAACAAAACAAAAAAAAAGCTGCCATCAAGAGCATTGACAGATGTGTGCAGAAGGAGCACTATATGAGCACTGAAAATAATCTGTTTTCAAAGCACCATTTTGCAGCAGATTGTCTAATTAGTGAGGTTGGTTGTAAGTGAGCCTAAAAAGGCTTTGCAAGGGTGGTGCCTGTGACTCAAGGAGTAGGGCGCCGGCCCCATACCGGAGGTGGCTGATTCAAACCCAGCCCCAGCCAAAAAGACAAAGGCTTTGCAAACATGTTCCTGAACCAAATAAACACTACAGGATTGTTAAAAATATAATTCCCTGATGGGAGAGGTGGCTTATTCCTACAATCCTAGAACTCTATGGGGCCAAGGTGAGAGGACCCATTGAGATCAGGAGTTCAGGACCAGCCTGAGCAAGAATGAGATGAAAAAGTTAAAATGACAGATGAAGAATTTTGAAGATGGGTTGTAAGGAAGCTCATGGAAATACAAGAGAAAACAAAAACTCAACCCAAAGAAGCTACAAAAACAATGTAAGAAATGAATGAAAAAAATCTCTAAAGAAAAACCAAATGGAACTTATGGAAACAAACAATTCATTCAAGGAGTAACAAAGAACAATGGAAAGCCTAAAGAATAGGCTAATCAGGCAGAAGAAAGAATCTCAGAACTTGAATACCTTTGTGCTAAATAAGTCAGCCAAAGAGAAAGAATAGAGAATTGAGAGGAATGAACATACCCTACAAGAAATGTGGGAGTATGGAAAGAGTCCAAATGTAAGAATCGTAGGCACCCCTGAGGGCAAAGAAGAAAATACACTAAGGTTGAATATTTTTCTTTTTCTTTCTTTCTTTGTTTCTTTTTTTTTTTTTGAGACAGAGTCCCACTATGTCACCCTTGGTAGAGTACCATTGCGTCACAGCTCAGAGCAACCTCAAACTCTCAGGCTTAAGCAATTCTCTTGCCTCAGCCTCCCAAGTAGTTGGGACTACAGGTGCCTGCCACCATGCCTGGCTATTTTTTATTGCAGTTGTCTTTGTTTAGTTGGTCCTGGCCGCATTTGAATCTACCACCCTCAGTGTATGTGGCTGGAGCCATAACCACTATGCTACTGGCGCCAAGTTAGATAATTTATTTGAGGAAACTATTGAGGAAAATTTCCCTGGCCTTGCTAGAAATCTAGATATCCAGGTATAAGATGCACATAGGACTCCTGGGGGAATCAGTGTAAAGAGGCAGTCACCAGGACACATAATCATTAAGCTGGCCAAAGTAAACAGAGAATAGGCCCTTCTACAAACAATAAGGCAGAACCAACTGGTAACATGCAAAGGAAAACCAATCAAACTAACAGCAGACTTTTCAACTGAAACCTTACAAACCAGGAGGGATTGGGGACCTATCCTCAGTCTAAAACAGAGGAATGACCAGCCTAAAATCCTGTATCCTGCAAAACTAACTTTCTTACATGAGAGAGACACAAAAATTTTCTCAGACAAGGAATCACTGAGGGAATTCGGAAAGACCAGACCTGTCTTTCAGGAAGTACTTAGACCTGCATTATATGCTGATCAGCACAACTGATATCCACCTGTGTGAAACAATCCAAAAGCTAAAGTTCTGAACCCAGACACCACAATGGTTCAAGTTGTAAAACAAGGTAATCAGATCCTACCCAATAGAGTGAATATAAATCAATGAGTGAACACATATCAATACATTCAATGAATGTGAATGATTTTAACTCTCTCCTAAAGAAACATAGGCTGGCTGAACGAATTTTTTAAAAAATCTAAGACAAATATCAGTTGTCTCCAGGAAACACATCTAACCTACAAGGACTCATTTAGACTCAAGGTGAATAGATGGAAAACAATATTCCATGTAATTGGAAATCAAAAGAAAACTGGTGTAGCCATTGTTTATATCAGATAAAATATACTTCAAATCAACAAAAGTAAGGAAAGACAAACATAGTCACTAAATAATGGTGAAGGGAACAATTCAACAAGATTTAACAATCCTAAATATTCATGCACCTAACAGAGGAGTATACAGATTCATAAAGCAAATCTTACTTGATCTAAACAAAACAGTGAACAGTATCACAATTGCTGAGGATTTCAACATCTCACTGACAGAACTACATAGGTCCTCTAAACAAAAATACACAAAGAAATAATGGAATTCAACAGAAGTCGAGAACAAATGGGTTTAGCGGACATTTATGTTCTTCTCATCAGTTCATGGAACATTTTCTAAGATTAATCACAACCTAGAACACCAGAGATGTCTCAACAAATTAAAAAAAATAGAAATTATACCACATGTCTTCTCAGACCACAGTGGAATAAAATTAGAAATCAATTATAACAGAAACACTCATCCCCCAAAATAGAAAAATTAGCCAGATGTGGTGGCACATGCCTATACTCCCAGCCACTCAGCAGGCTGAGGGTGGAGGATGACTTGAGCCCAGAAGTTATAGGTTGCAGTGACCTGAGGTGCAGAAAGACTCTGTCTCAAAAAAAAAAAAAAAATAGAATTCCTAGGCAGCCATTATATATAATTTAAAAGTATACTTAGCTTTTAAATGTTCAACAGCCAGAAAGATTGGCAGGTTTGAAAATTGATGTTTTTTTTTATCTCAGGGCAGGCAAAGTAGAATGTTTTTGAGTAACTTTTTATTTCTGCCAAGTCCTCACCTGGTCAGTACCTTAAATTACACTTTATTACATGAGATAAAAGTGCTAGTTTTAAGGATATAACAACAATACAACTAAAATTATGAGTGATTCCAGCTTCTGTTAATATTTAGAGCTCTTAGATGGATGTGGCATGATAGATGAGAGTGAAGGATGAAGAAAATGTCAGCCTTTTTTTATTCAGTGATTTAGGGGGTTGAAAATAGGTTGAGTCCAATATTAATAATTTCAGAGAATAGTGCAGAGACCAAAGGTAGGCCTTGGCAGTTTGGGGGCCAACAATGTGGACTGCTATTTTAAATTGGAGACTATACCAAAACCTAGGCTCATGCTGAAATGTATAGAACCTTATTTTTTGGAGAAATTCATGTGGGGAGTATGTGGAGTTAGGAAACATGCGATCAATTGGTCCTTTGTATCATGTTGAGGGCTCACTTTTTGTGGAGTGGGAGAGCCCTGTACGAGGACTTAGGGCATTACAGGCATACTGGAGTTGCAAACATCTGACTTATGTATAACTCACACTTACAGACAGAGGCTATTACAGCAAATCCCTGAGTTATAAACATCCAACTGACATACGACTAGAACTTGTGAACAGAAGCTGTAACAAGTAATGGGTAAATGTACCTATTCCAACTTATATACAAATTCAACTTAAGAACAAACCTACAGAACCTATCTTGTTTGTAACTGGGGACTGCCTGTATATTAAATAATCTAGTATTGTATCTGCTTTTAATTTTAAATTAAGCTGCAAATAGAGAAATGAGTTCTGAAAGGATGAAACCTTCAGTATGAAACAGACACACACACACACATAGGTTTGTGTTTGGATTTGGGCCCATATAAATTATGGAAAGATTTTCGTCAGGGCTGTGTTAGAACTCTAGATTTCAAGTGATAGAAACTAAACAGGGTAGAGCTGGCAAACTCTGTTTCACAGAAAAGGCAGGGGAGGAAGGACTGTGTGGAAGACAACTGAGCCAGGACTGGGATCTGTTAGATGCTTCTCTCTCCAAGTCTGATTAATTCTTTCTCTGCCTCTCTCCCTGTCTCTGTTTCTCTCTCTCTGTCTCTCTCTCTCTCCCCCTGTCTCTCAGGAGGGCTTGTCCTTTTTAACTTTTTAAAAAAATTGCATAATATAAAATCTACCATTTTAACCATTTTTAAGCACTAAGTATGTTCACAATATTGTGCAACCTTTACAACCAAGCATTTCTAGACTCTTTCCATCATCCTGTTGCTGGAAGATGAGACCTGACAGAGAGAAAGAACATCCACACCCCTAACCCTGTGTTTAAAAGAGGAAAGGCTTTATCTCAGCCAGCAGAGCCACCGTGGACTAGAGTCCAAAGATGGCCACCCTCCCCGACGGGCTCTGTCTTTTCCCTTTTCTCTCCAGTCAAGGGCTCTCTGGATACCTTTCTCATTGGTCAGTTTGAATGGAGCTGCAGAAAGCCGGCTCAGACTTTTACAGAAGTGCAGGATTTTACAGAAGCGGAAGCAAGCATTAGTTTCCAGGTCCCAAGAAATTAAGTTTCTATAAATTTAGCTGAGTCACCACCAGGAGGACTTTGTAGGTATGTCCTTGGGGCTTCTGTGAGAAGACTTGTTCTCTCAGACCTTACTTTTCCCGGGTATCCTCTCTCAATCCCAAACACAAACCCTGTGCCCATTAACAAACACTCCCCATCCCTCCTTCCTCCCAGCCCTTGGTAACCACTACTCTACTTTGTGTTTCTACAAATTGTGTATATCATGTAAATTAAATCTTAAATTACTTGTCCTTTTATGCCTGGCTTATTTCACTTAGTGTGACGTTCTCAAGATCCATTTGCTACAGGGTTCCCCCACTCAGGAATAGACAGGGACCCACATTTTCTAGTCGTGGGTGAGCTCAGAAATCAGTCTCATTATCTGAGACCAAGGACTCAGCATAGAAAGTAATTCTGGCAACACATTCATGTTGTAGCATATGTCAGAGTTTCATTCCTTTCTGATGGCCGAATATTCATTGTATGCATATTCCACTTTTTGTTTACCCGTGATGGACATTTGGGTTGTTTCCACTTTTTGACTATAGTGAACAGTACTGCTGTGAATATTGGTATACAAGTATCTGTTTGAGTCTCTGCTTTTAGTTCTTCTGGGTGTGTACCTATTAGTAGATTGCTGGACTGCATTTTAATTCTACGTTCAACTTGTGGAGTGGTTCTTTCTCTTTCACATTTGTTTCATTCTCTCTAAATAACATCTCCAAAAGGATATAAATCACAGCTTCCAGTATCTCCAAGTTCACTCACACTATTGAGACTGGAGAAGAGTGACTACCTTCCTCCAAGTAAGGGTCCAAAAGCCTGGGACCCAGGCTGGCTAACTTATCTCTTAAACCCTTATCTTACAACAGTCACTTTTGAAGGGGGTATGCGGAGGGATGATTATTGGAGATTCCCAGGATTGGACTGATTGAACTGGGTAGTCAGGTTCCCATTCTTTGCCTGGGGAAATGGAGTCATGTTAAGAAAATGACCGTTTCCATTTGGGGAGGGTGTCTAAATCTGGGAGGAGAGAAATACAGCTCCCAAAAAGAAGACAGAAGGGAGAGCCTTCTGAAGATACAGCTACTGAAGAAATCGTGAG
This sequence comes from Arctocebus calabarensis, assembly GCA_963573935.1. Classification (NCBI taxonomy): domain Eukaryota; kingdom Metazoa; phylum Chordata; class Mammalia; order Primates; family Lorisidae; genus Arctocebus; species Arctocebus calabarensis. Next base: position 6,510 of record CAUYON010048019.1, read on the forward strand.
CTAAGCAGCTATCCTAAATCTGCAAACCTCAAAATAGTTTTGTTGAGTTGCTATGCTTTGTGACTTATATCAACACTAACACACACACCCCCCCCCAAAGAAAGGAACCTTAGATAACTTAAAACAATCCATTCAACAGGCCATAGTAAATATCCCTGAACACTTGTTATACATAGTTATTTTTTCAAGGAAAAATTCTGTGAAAATTACTCCATATAAAAAAAAAATCTGTGCTCCCAATATGAGCCTATTTTTCAGTTTTAGTGCCATCACTGATACAATTCCAAGCAGTATTAAAGAAGAGAGAATAAAGCTGTTTACCTTGACTTTCCTTTTCTTATTTCATTTCTACTCTTATCTGTAAACTTGGATTCAAATTATGTCAAATAGATGAAAACTGTTCCATCAAGTATTACATTACCAGCAATTTTTTACTCTTACTAGGTTTGGAACACAAAGCCAAGAGTTGGTGTGAATTATTCGGTTGTTCCATCAAATTGAATTTAGTAAACTATTGATCCTATTTCAGGATTTATGAGGTTTGTTATGCTTTTAAACCTCTATTTCATATTTATACACCAGTAAAGAGAGCTATCTTCTCATTAACCCAAGAATATATCTATTTCTTATTTATTCTCTAGTGCCTCATTCTAATTAATCATCTTCATTTCCTTTTATAATTATGTTATTGCACTATTTATTCCCTACTTTTCATTTTTTTTTTACTCATTCTGCATCTGCATCATCCATTTTCAGTATTGTTTCAATTTTAAGCTTTCATTTCAGCATCCATTTCATATCTGTTATTTTTCTCACAGGTCATTCCCTTTACATCTTAGTTATCTTAACATAATTAATAAGCGTAATGTTCAAAGGAATGTCTTGGTTACATGCATTTATTGGCATGATAGCTTACTGCTTTGTCATAAAGGAGAGGGAACATTAACGCAGCTTGGAGCAGGAAAGCAGAGGGACACAACTTGGTAATAACTATTCATCTCCTAAAAACAATACTTGTCCAATTATAAATTGACTGGCAGTACTGAATTAACTTTTTATGTACTATGGCCTCTCTCTTTCTCTTTTTATTTCTCCCTTCTCCACTACCCCTTCTCCCTCTTTCTCCCTTCTTCATCTCTCCCAGCATTTCTCCCTTTCCTCCTTCCCTTTCTCCCTGCCCCTCTCCCAATGCAAACATGCTTATTTTCTAGGGAAAGAAAATTTATTTTTTTAAGGTGGTTATTTCTATCTCTCTTCAGTTTACATGAGCCAATACCAAAGGAAGGACCGAGTCTGTCTTTTCTCCTTGGAGGTAGGTCTTTCTCATCACCTGGAAAGGAGCTGTGCCTTTGTTAACCTGGACTGGCTATGCAAATACAAATTGCTGTCACCACTGGATTCACCCAGGAACACTCCTGATAGAACATGGAGGATAGAACATGGAGGAAGTCTTTGGAGAATGGTACAGGGAAATAAAGGATAGATGTGAAACAAGGAGGCATACGTAAGAGGAGAAAGGTTGTCAGAATTTTCAAGTCCTTATGCTAAACATTCTGTCCTTGTCTCAGGAGATTTCAGCGTACTTTCAAGTAAACAATTAAATATTAGTGACTAATTGCCATTGCTTCCTTTTCCCTCCATCCTTCTCACACTAGTCAAATTTTTCTCCATTGCTTAACCTCACAGATCCCATTGCTATTCTTTTCAACAACTAATTATAATAATGATTTTGAAATGTACATTCTAAGTTGGCATCCTGACCTCTATCTATTTTTCAATCATGGTGTATTTCCTATCATCCTTTTTCAATCAAGAAACTCTATTGGGCTTTCTTTCTGATGGCTTTCCTGCTCCTGTGTTGATGACAGACATGCTTCTTGCCACATAATGCATAAAAAGTTCCCATAATTTCAGGCTAACCCATTCAATAAGAATGTTCTTTACAAAACCAGAAAAATAATTGCCCAAATGCTAGTTCTTTATATATTTGGTGGAAGCGATGAACTCCAGACTTATCTTGACAATTTAATCCAAGACCTTTAACATTTTTAATGTATTCCATTTCCTACTCTTTAATTATTTCTGTCCTTTTCTTTTAAGACTTCTCAGTTTTCAAGATGAAGGGCTAAAAACAGACATGATGGTTTTCATCATCTAAGATGATTCTGGTCAATGAGGATATAATGAGAAGGTTTCCACAATGCTTAAGTGCTAGTCTTTTACCGTATTCACTCATGAATGCTTTTTAAAATGTTACAGGAAGCCTGGCTATGTGGTTTCCAGTACTTCCACTCCTATTATTCCTTTTGGACTCCCCAGACATCAACTTCCAGGGAAACTGTTGGTCTTTATATGAGTCCATGGTCCTTTTCTCTTAAATTCTCTTCAGAAAACTGTTTCCTATAGTTGGGCCAAGAGAGAGAGCAAGACACTTCTCCCACTTCCACATTCCTACCCCCATCTTATTGGTTTGGAAGGAAACTTGGACTGCAAATCGTCCACAGGCCTAGAAGAGGGGTTAGCAGAACTGCTTACACAGTTTCCAAGACCCAGGAGAAAATAAATCTGCAAGCCCTTTGTTCAAAAATTAAGAATTTCAAGATGATGACAGCAGAGCATTAAGCCAAACTTTCAGTTCTTCTGGAGCACAGGGCACTCACTGTGTGACTCTTCAAGTCATGCACTCATGAAGCAAGGAGATGGTGAGGCACTCCAGGGAGAGGATGGGGTATCATATTGTATGTTCTCTTTCTTGTTGCTTTCTACACAACTCATTTATGCAGGATGATTGAGTAAACAAAATTTTCTATTCATTAGGATATTAAAATGTATTCCCCCATATGTGAGTCACATTTAGTATTGTTTGCTAATTATGCATGGTTCCCTTTTTCACTATCATAGCCAGACAGATTGTCCCCATTGATTCATTGACCTAAATTTGCTTAATTTGCTGTCACTGAATTTTTTTCTTTTTTTTTGAGACAGAGTCTCACCCTGTTGCCCTAGGTAGAGTGCTGTGGCATCACTGCTCACAGAAGCCTCAAACTCTTGGGATTAGGCAATCTCTTGCCTCAGCCTCCCAAGTAGCTGGGACTACAGGTGCCTGCCACAAATCTTGGTTATTTTTTTGTTGCAGTTTGGCCAGGGCTGGGTTCAAACTTGCCACCCTCAGTATATGGGGCCAGCGCCCTACCCACTGAGCCACAGGCACCACCTGAAATTTTTTTCTTATAAAATAGTGTTTTTTTTTCTTATAAAACAGAAGGAATGCAAAGAGTATACATGATCTGTTTCAAACAAGGCTTTTGGATGCAAATGTATATAAAATGTAACTCTTGCCCTCAAGTGGCTTCCTATTTGAGCAGACAAAAACCAACAAAAATGAAAATAAACTATTTAAAAATTGATATAAAGGACAGTTCTGTGGCATTATATTATAAATATTAATGTTATGTTGACTTTGTCCAAATCTTTTTAACCTTTAGCTGGGATTTTCTGGGATAGGGTGAGACCAGTCTCTTTCCAAGTATGAAGAGACTGGTCTTTGTGTCTGGTCTTCCCAAGGATGAAGAGACTTTTCCCTTGTGTATCTTAAGTAAGCAGGAGATAACAGGGACCAGTCCTTACCTCCACCTCTCCTTTCATAGTACAGAACTATAACAGGGATGGTACCCTTCAGCACAAGGACCACTAGAGTAGGAATCTAAAGATCAGATTTGCTCTGCCTCACCAGCTAATGGAGTTTCTTTTTACCCTATTCAAGCCTTAGTTTCCTCAGCTGCTAAAGTAATGACTAGATTAGTAATGCCTTTCTGGTTGAGTAACGTATCTATCATAAGTATCAAATTAAATTAATTCATTAATCATGTTTAAGAATTTTCCTTCTAGAGGAAGTACTCTTAGAGATACAGGTATTCCCAGACAGGGTCCCTGTTCTCAAGAACTTTATTATCTATAAAGGAACTGAGACAAATATAGAAAACAAATACTATACAGAAGTAGCAAAAAATAAAACCCCGCAGTAGAGTCAGATGGTTTAAACAATTGAGCATGGAAGGCAGGCAAGGCATTATGAGAGGAGCCTGGGCATTAAACCTGGTTGAGAAAACATATTCTAAGGAATGGAAAGAATGTTAGCAAAGTTAGGGATATAAGAGACCCTACAACATTTGGAGACCCTAAAAGAAGATCATTTTATTAAGAACCTCTGGACTATGAAGGGAAAAGGAAGCTAAAGTCATCAAGAGTCTTGACCATCTGACTGCAGAGTTAGAAGTTTTTTTCAGTACACAGTATAGAATCTGGAAGAATTTGGAAATAGAGGAATATTATCAGATCAGATGAGATGTTGTATGTGAAAGCAGTTTTAAAATAAGCGAGGTTATATTATAGAAGGCATCCAATAAATTCATATATCCAAATAAATAATAATAAATAAATTCTTATATCCTATTAGATAGATTGTGTGTCCAGCCATATCAATGTACCAGTTGGCAGTACCAATTTGGTGTTCCTAGAGGTAGTGTCTACTTCTGCCCAATACCTGCAGGGTAACATCTAATTCTGCCTTCCACAGGACTGAAAAAAAATCAATCTCACTTGTTATTTCAATGACTAGAACAATGGAAAATACCTAATGTATACAAAAGTTTTATAGATACCAGAACCTTGAGAACTTTGAAATAATTTCATAATGGTCTTGGCAAAGATGGTTGAGTCAAAGTTATCAGTGAGATTTGTGACTAACAATATAATAACAAAAATAACAACTACCTTCTGTTTTTCAGGAGTTGTGTCATTGCCTTAATGACATAATTAAATTTTGTGTTCACAACAGTTCTGTAATATAGATTTTATGTTCTCCATGTAGACAGAGAAAGTTATCTTTATAAATGTTAAGTAATTTGACCAAGACCACATAGCTATGAGGCATTGGCACTGAATTTCCAGGCCATGTAATTTATAATTCAGAACCTGAGCTCTTAACAGCTTTGCTGTTTGTTTAAATTTTATTCTGTGTTTCCTAATCTCTACAAATGAGCATGTATTGGTCAAGGATTTAAATAATGAACTCATTTTATTTTTTAAAAATCAGCTTAAAGAATAATATTTTTTACCTGTCTGATAATGACACAGTGTTTGCTTACACATTTTAGGGTTAAGTTTTGTCAAGATGGAACAGTTTTTCTCTCTTCTTTATCATGCCAGCCAAGATCACATTTTCAATCTATTCCAATGAAACATCAGTTTAAGGCTATTTTATTTCTCTGTGGCTCTGATTCCAAGTCTAAAGTGCAATATTTAAAAATGACTGATCCCAGCCTTTGTCGACTTGAGTGAGGATGCTGTGGGGAGGTGATACTGGGGGTGCTGCAGGGTCGGACACACTGCTGTCACCCTTGCAGTGTAGAGCAGAGTAAGGATCATCCCACTGTCTTTCTGTTTCAACACAGTTCATGTTTGTCATCACCTCCTACCTCTTTCATGGTCTTGAGCTCCAAGATGAGGAAGAGAAGCCAATATACCAAACATGTCCCCACCATCAAATACTGAATATAGATGCAATCTCAGGGACAGTCTCATCCAATTATCGCCATTCCTGGCATAAAAGCAAGTGACCTTGATGAAGGTCACCCAGTGTATTAGTGAAAGTTTCAACAGGCTATTCTAGAAACTGCCAGACATTTAGGAATAAATAAAATGAACTTAGCAAGTGCACATATGTGTACATGCTGGGAAAGAAGTCAAGAGTCAAAAAAAATCTTAATATCATGGGAAATAAACTCAGAACTATTCAATGTTTCATTCACATTGTTTTATAGAATAGTAATTTAAAAAAATAAAAGAAAGCCAAGTCTTCAATTTCCAGATATATGCAAAGGTTAGTTTTAAGGTCTTTAACTAGGATGCAAGACAATTTTTAAGTCTCAAACTTTAAATTTTTAAGAAATCTCTTCAAGTCATCAGAATGTACTTGTTTTGCTTCTGCTCAGAGTCAATGTCTTTATTCGCCCATCACTCTATACTTGGTGGGCAAGCTATCTTTGCAATCTTCCTCCCCTCCAACTGTCTCATTGATTGTCACTTGAGCCTATTAGTCATACGTCCTTGGGTGAAGAGTGGGTGGCAATTAGCAGCCTCTCTCCAAGGTATCTCCTGGTGCATGTGGCCTCCTTGTCACTTTGTTAGAAAAATGGCTGGATAACAGTCTGCATCTCCTGGTGATCTGCCTTTCTGAAGGTAGAATTGACATCTCATTTTTGATTATGCTCATTAAAAGCTGTGTTGCCAGCTTACCTGGTAGAAATAGCACTCTCATTAGGCATGTGATTTGTTCCTGTAATGTTCATTAAAATCTCATTTTAGTTGCAAGAAATAGCAGCTTTTTTTATGGGCATACTAGAAAAACAGATGTGGAATCAGTAGGTAGCAGCTGTCAGAAAAAGATAAAATAAAAATTGGCAGCATCCAACAAAGAATGTTTGAAGCTTAAAATACTTGGGGGCTCAAACTGATTCCTAAATCATCGTTGGTGTTCTTTGGTCCTCACTAATGATCAGCTATGAATTTACTAAATATTTAGTAAATAATTCTCAAATTCATATGAAAAGCATTTCTCTGAAATGAAAGCTTTAGGTGTCTACCATGCTTTGACAAGTAAGAATTAAAATAAAATTAGTTGTTTCTACTATTATCAGGAAAAACAGTATATCTAGAAGCATATAGTTACAACCACTCACTTCTTAGACTAAGATATCTGTTGTCCCATCCAGGAACCTATTATTTCTAAAGAAATTCTAATAATCCCTAAATTTTGATTCTAGGGAAAGTATGAGAAGAGGGGACTGATCTAACCATCTTCCCTCTCAATTTGTTTCCTCCTGTAAGGATTTAGGACAGAGCCTTGAAAAGTCTTGGATCTTCCCTTCCAATCCCTAATCAATCCCTATTCTCTAATTCTATCGTATATGATTACTTGGTAATTTGGTATCTAAAGAAATATAAATATCTGGCTGTTGAATGGACCTCGAAAGATGAGGTAAGACTGGCTATGTGGGTTTGTGGCCTTGAACAAAAGAGGTCAATTCCTTACAATTTCTCCTATTTGTTTCCAGGCTTTATTAACTGTATTCTTTTTTATGTTGCTCAGTGGTTGATGAAGAGAGTACAACTCAATCCCACTTTACATGTTAGAATGTTACATGTTACATTCTAAAAATTCTGTGTTGGTACATTAAACTGTATGTTAATCATGACATTAAAATTCCAAGCACAGGAGGGAGGGGCAAGATGGCCAACTGGAAGCAGCTTCCGACAGAGGCTCCTGTCCAAAAGGAAAGATAACCTCCAGAAACTGCCCAATTGAGTTGAAGACTGAGAGCCCAGCCAAGAGAGAAAACTGATAATTGCAGGTCACCTCTGCTGACACAAGCTGCGACTCCAAAAACCAAGCTTCAGGCAAAAAAACTGAACTACTGTTTTCTAACATTCTGAACTTCCAGGACACCCTTCCCCCCTTCTCTGATGCACCAGAAGCCTGACCTCTGCTGCAACTGAGGGAGGAGGACTTGAGCAGCGACCACCCTCCCTGTCTGCAGGACCAGGCACCGCCAGGTAAGAGACTCCAGGGTCCCACCGAGCCCCTGCCAGCCACCAGGCCAAGAACTCCACCTGGAAACACGGGGCTCCACTCTGCCCCCATTGAGCCCACCACCTGCTGGCCAGGGACTCTGCAGGGACCCCTGCACGGCTCTGATCTGTGCTCCCCCAGGTCTCAGCCCACTGCCCGGAGAGGCCAGGAACTGGGGAGGTCTCCTGTGGCCCCCCATTGGCACCCCCGGGCCCTAGCCTGCTGCTAGGAACGGCCAGGAACTCCACAGGGACTCCCAAATGGCCCTGATTGGCCCTCGCCTTGGCCTGCAGCCAGCAGCAGCTAGGAACCTGAGTGGCCTGGATTGGTGCTCACCTTGGCTTGCTGCCAGGAGCGGCCAGGAACTCCGCAGCAACTCCCATGCTGCTCTGATTGGCACTGCCTTGGGCTCCACCAACAGCAGCCAGGAACTCCACTGGGCCTTGACCTGCCGCCAGCAGCGGCCAGGAACTCTATGGGGACTTCCCAGTGGCCCTGATTGGCGCTGGCCTTGGCCCACAGCTAGCAGCAGCCAGGATCCCTGTCGGGTCCCCCAAGTGGCCCTGATTGGTGCTCGCCTTGGCCTTCCAACAGCAGCAGCCAGAAACTCCGCAGGGAATCCTGCAGCCATGATTGGCACCCTAGGGCCTTGGCCTACTGCCAACAGTGGCCAGGAACTCCAGAGGGATTCCTGTGCTGCCCTGATGTGCTTTGGACACTGCCAACAGTGCCAGGAACTCTGCTGGACCTTGGCTGGCCACCAGCAGTGGCCAGGAACTCCAGGGGGAACTCCCATGCAGCCTCAATTGGGTTTGCCTTGGCCCATAGCCATCAGCAGCCAGGAACTCTGCTGGGTCTCCCGCATGGCCCCAATTCGCACTTGACTTGACCTGCCACCAGCAGCAGCCAGGAACTCTGCAGGGACTCCCACAGCTCTGATAGGTGCTAGTCTTGGGCACCCCCAGCAGCCGCCAGAAACTCCACCAGGCCTGGGTCCACTGCCAGCAGTGCCCAGGAACTCTGATGGGACTCCCATGTGGCCCTGATTGGTGCTCACCTTGGACTGCCACCAGCTGTGGCTACGGACTGCCACCAGCTGTGGCTACGGACTACACAGGGAACCTATTAGGCCTCCACCTGCCTTCCCGGGCCAGGAATTCCAGAGCCAAACAACACGCATCCTCCCCTACACTCTCTGCCTCCATACCACTCCACCCATCAGATCAGGGACTCAGAAGGGGTGCGACCTTTGCCCTCCCTCTGGAGCCCTCCTACCAGCCAAAGACTGCTGGAGGCCTGGGCTCCCTTTCCAAAGGCCACAGGGGTGCACCATCCAACGCCCTGCTGCTTGATTCGGGTGTGCCACACTCCAATGCTGCTCCCACAGTCAGAAATCTCTGACTGAGGCAGTCCCAGAGGAGCTACACAGGGTCACTTCCTACAAAGATCCAGCAACAGAGTGATCCTGCTGGGGTCTGATATGGGAGAGACACCTCCCCAACTCTGAGGACAGTCATGACAACAGTGAAAAATAATCATGAGGCAGAATCAACAGAAACACTCTGGCAATATGAATAATTAGAGTAGATCAACTCCCCCAAGGAATGACAAAGTAGATACAGCACAAGATCCCTTGCATAAGCAAATGGCTGAGATGTCAGAAATCAAATTCAGAGTCCGGATAGCAAGTGAGATCAGCGGAATGGAGGAAAAGATGGAACTAGAATTTCAAGCAGTAATCCAAAACGTGACCCAAAAGATGTCTGAAGAGTTCAATGAATTCAAAGACAAAATGACCAAAGATTTTGACACATTGAAACAAGAAGTTGCAGCCCTCAAAGATCTGAGAAATACAGTAGAATCCCTCAGTAAAAGAATGGAGCAAGCAGAAGAAAGGATTTCTGACATGGAGACAGAGCTTTCAAATGCTCCCAAACTTCCAAAGAGGAGAAATGGAAGGCAAAAATGGATCATTCTCTCAGCCAGCTCTGGAATAACTCGAAGATAACCAATATTCACCTTATAGGGATACCTGAAAATGATAAAGTGGCATCACAAGGCACAGAATCTTTTCTTTATGAAATTATGAAAGAGAACTTTCCAGATGAGCCAAGAGATTCTGAAATTTAGATAGCAGACAGCACGACTCAAACCGAATAAGATCCCCCAGGCACATCATAATTAAGTTCACTAAAGTTAATATGAAGGAGAAAATTCTGAAAGCAATCAGACATAAGAAATCCATTACCTACAAGGGGAAGAATATTAGAATAACTGCAGATCTCTCTGATCAAACCTTTCAAGCTAGAAGAGAATGGTCATTGACTTTTAATGTCCTAAACAAAAGAACTTTCAACCCAGGATCCTTTACCCAGCTAAACTGAGTTTCATTTATGATGCAGAAATTAAATACTTTAATGACATCCACATGTTGAAGAAATTCACCACAACTAAACCAGCTCTCCAGGATATTTTCAGACCTATCCTCCACAATGACCAGCGCAATCCTCCACCACAAAAGTAAACTCACCCAGAAACTTTTTATCAAATTTCATCTTCCACAGTGATAAAAGGATTAAAAATGTCCACTGGACTATCTAAAGATTTATCATTGTCTTCGATTAATGTGAATGGTTTAAATTGTCCTCTAAAGAGGCGTAGGTTGGCTGACTGGATACAAAGACTCAGGCCAGATATCTGCTGGATACAAGAATCTCATCTTACCTTAAAAGATAAATTTAGACAAGGTGAAGGGATGGTCATCTATTCCAGGCAAATGGAAAATAGAAAAAAGCAGGTGTTGCAAACTTATTTGCAGATACAATAGGCTTTAAACCAACCAAAGTAAAGAAGGATAAAGAAGGA
>CAUYON010048020.1:0-21305 GCA_963573935.1 Arctocebus calabarensis
AAAAAAAAAGAAAAGAAAAGAAAAACAATGGAACAAAAACATTTCCATACTAAGGAAGAATTAAAGGTACTTGACTCAAATACTGAATTTGGAGGGGTTTGCTTTTAAGGTGCTATTTCCCTTTATTAGGTTTATTTTGTATTTAAACTCTTTTCCACTGCTAAATATCCTCCCTCTAAACAATCCTTCCATTCCTTTTCATGAAAACCTGACCTTATAGAATTTTTACACTTCTCAGACCCTTGATAATACCCCCAATATTTGTCTCTGATCGGCATAATCCTTTTCCAGAAACTGAGTAATGAATTCAGTTTGATCATAGATATTGAGCTGGTGAGATTAAAAAATAACACACTCCTTTAACTGAACTATTTTAAATATAAAAACTTACAATAATTATTCTGAGTTTTTAAATAATCTCAATGTTGAATTTATAGGGAAATTTTTTAATGATTTTAATGTCAGTTAACCCATACGCATTTGTTAAAAACAATTCCCCCTTGCTCGTTCCCTTATATAATTTTTCTATAATATTCTGTGCAGTTGATACAACATAGGAGTTCACTCATCTCTCCTCCATAATTTCAGACAACTACAGCCCTTGCTACTAATTTTATACTCAGAGAACACACAAAATGGCACTCAAATTAACTAGATGATAAAAATCTTCCCCCTAGCACCTCTGGCCACTAACAATTTCTAAATCTATAGGAAAAAATCTACTATTATTTGGTGAATCCAAACTACTGATTGAAGTGTTTTATATATATATATATATTTTTTTTTTTTTAGTTCTTCATTCTTCTGAAGTATTATAATAAAGGATCTCAGAAGACTTCACTAACAGTAAAACCTTTAAGAATAAAAAGAAAAATTGGATAAGGCCAAAAGAAGCAGTTTATTGTAAAAATTTCTTGCATCAAAATCTTTCTTGAATTGGGAGAAATATATACAATCAATAAATAGAACTCGGAAAATATGGTGGACTACATTTCAAAAAAGTAGGGGAAAAAGGAAAAGGCAGAAAACATATTTATTGCACACCCACTATGTGCCAAGTACAATGTTCAGTATTCCTAACAGTGAGACAAATGAATGACAGCTAGCACTCAGTTATGTGTCAATTGCTGTTATATATCTTTATATGGCATATGTATTCATCCCAATGGATACTATTATTACTATTTTAAACTTGAGGAAACTGAAGGTCAAGTCAGGTCAAGCAATGTGCCAGAAGTCCTAACCCTGGTAAGTGAAATGTTGGAGCCCAGACCAAAATCCTGCTCATTTGACTCCAGGACCTATGTTCCCAGCCACTGTGCTTCCCACGTCTTATGTCACGCATATTTGCCTTACTTCACAGGCTAAATAACAATATTGGGATTCGCTCAGCCCCTCCAAAATGGAAAGGAACATGATGAAAATATTTATATTAATATTCCAAAGAGATGACAGTGGCAGCAAACTGTTATGACTAAAGGTTATAAAGATTTAACCTCGTCAAAATACTATATCTATCTAAACTGGCTTAACTGTCTTCCTCTAACAGACCTTCTGGCCCATTTTTCAATGTGATTTTCTTTGCAAGTGGAGTATTCAATATTCCATGCAATGTGATGTGCTGTGATTTTAGATTCCCCTCTGTCCCCTCCTCACTTCAAGAGCAACAATAAATACAGGCACCTGCATTTAGTAATCAATCCAGATGAAAGATGAATAAATATCTCTCTACAGTTGTCTGGCTTCTCCCTCCTCACCCCAAATCTCATTTTCCTTTAAGGCAACATGAAATTTTTAATTCCTAGAACAATTCAACAAATATTTTGATTGTCTACCAGTTATACATATTAATAAGCAGGTACCGGGCACCTTCTGAGTTCTCTCTCTCTCTCTCTCTCTCTGTTACTAGGTACTGGTTAGGATATGCTCTGTTATCCCTGTCTCACATAGATAATGAATTAGTTACCTTTTATAGTGTAACAAACAACCCCAAGACTTTGCATCTTAAAACAACAAACATTCATTATCTCACTGTTTCTGCAGGTAAGGAGTCTGAGCCCAGTTCAAATGAGTATCTCTGGCTCAAAATCTCCCATGAAGTCGTAGCCAAACTGACAGCTAGAGCCACAGCTTTATGTGAAGACTCCTCTGGGGTGAGATCCACTCCCAAGCTCACTCATGTGGCTATTGGCAAGATCCAGTTCCTCAAGAGCTGGTCCATTAAAGGTTGCAGTTCCTCATTGACAGGCAGAACCCTCCCTCCATTCCTGTGACATGGACCTCTCACAGGGCAGTGCTCACAGTGTGATAGCTGGCTTCCCTCAGAAAGAGAGAGAGATCCCAAGATGGATGCCATGGGATGGTGTAATCTAATCTCAGAAGTGAAATCTATCACTCTGGCCACATTCTGTTTGTTAGAAATGAGTCTCTATGTCCAGCCTACACTCAAGGAGACGGGTTACCCAAGATGTGAATACCAGGAGGCAAGGGTCACACTGCAGGCCATCTTAAAGGTTGTCCACCATACTAAGTAAACAATGTTGCATTTTCGTGCTTCTGAAAAGATGCACGCACATAAATTTCTCAAAAAATAATTTCTTGTTTCCCAACATTTTTGCTTTAAAGCTCAATGAACACCTTAAGAAAAATGCTCCTTTATAGCAATGCTTTCATTCATTCTGTAAATACAGAGTACATAATAGTACTAGACACTGTTCTGGAACATTTTTTAAAAAAGAAATAACTAAAATTGTGTTGGAAAAATTCACCACGACCAAGTTCCTCTCCCCTCGCAGAATCACACAGAGAATAGAGATTAAGGCAACCATTGTTCTTTTCTAATTAAAACATGTACTGCTAGAGACTATTTTAGGAATGTTTTCTCAAGCTAGAGTTGTGATGAGCTCCTCTACTTGCCCACAGACATAAAACATCTTTTTAATATCAGCTTTAATAATGATAATGGGGCTACTTCAGTCTCCATATGCCTTCCTCTTTTGTCTACATCTCAATGGATCAGAACTTGAGAGAGAAAGGGGGGTATTCAAACCCAATATACAGCAACTGGGGATCATCAATGTCAGGAAAAGGCACAAAACAACTAAGGGATGCTAAGAGAATACATAAGGCCCTCCAGAATTGTAATTGCCTTAGGGAAGAAGAAAAGGATCAGGGTGAAAGGATGCATTCTTAATTGATAGGGCATTACCAAGAAGAAACTGATAAAGTCTAGAATTAGCTGAATTTATCTTGAATTGACAAGACTTCCACCTCCCCCTCCAGTGCCACCAATCAATCAAATGGAGAACTCATGAGCTGAAGCTGAGATGTAGAGAAATAACTTTCCATTTTTGTACACCTAAGTTTTAGAAAAATTTATATTCATCAGGCAAGCAACTACATCCATCCATTTTGTGCTGCTGTAACAGAATACTTGAAACTGTGTAATTTATGAAGAACAGAAATTCACTTATCATGGTTCTGGAGGCCAGAAAGTCCAAAACTGAGAGAGCTACATCTTCGGAGGGCCTTCTTGCTGCATCATCCCGTGGTAGAAGGTAGAAAGAATGACAGCAATATGGGGTTGAACTCACTTTTTCATGAGGAACCCCCTCCCATACTGCAGCATTGATCCATTTATGAGGACAAGCCCCTCATGGCCTAATACCTCTTAAATATCCCACCTCTTAACAAAGTTGCATTTAGGGATTAAATTTCCAATACATATGTGTCAGGGACACATTCCAACCATAGTATTCCACCTCTGAACCCCCCCAATTTATGTCCTTCTGACATGCAAAATGCATTCATTCCATCCTAATAGCCCACAAGTCTTAACTCATTCCTCATTCCAATATTAATTCAAAAGCTCAAAGCCTCATCTAAATATCATATGTCTGAAACTCAAAGCATGCTTCATCCTGAGCAAACGATTCTCCAATTGTGAGCCTGTGAAATCAAACAAGCTATCTGTTTCCAAAATACTATAATGGTGGGACAGGCATAGGACAGACAGACTCATTCCAAAATGGAGAAACAGGCAAGAAAAGGGGAGTACCTCATCCCAAGTATGTCCAAAACCCAACAGGACAAACAACAGCAAATCTTAAGACTCCAGAAACATCTTGTACTCCATGTGCCATCTTCTGGGCACACCAAATGGGCTGGATCCCCAGGGCGGCATGTAGCCCTGCCTGGATGGCTTTTCTGGGCTCTTCCCACAAAGCAGCTCTCACAAATTGGAGTCTGATGTCGGTTGCTCTCCCCATCTGGTGTTTACACTGGTAGCTTTATAGCTCTGGGGTCTTGGCAGCCCCACTCATGGGGGTTCTGTTAGCCATTGCCCTTCCGGGGACTCTCTGCAGTGGCTCTGCCTCTGTGTCAGGTTTCTGCCTGGGTCCCAGATGCTCCAATGCAGCCTTTGAAATCCAGGCAGAGGCTGAGAAGGCCCCACAGCCTGTGCACTCTGCACGCCTGCAGAATCAGCACCAAATTCACTAAGTTGTTCCACTTTTTCTCTCCAAAGTAGAGGCACAAGCTTTACGCCAGCTTGCTTGAGCCATGGCTAGGGAGTCTGAGGGCCTCTGTGTAGGAATCAGAGAGCAGAGACCTCTGGTCATACACGGTACCAAAGGATACTTTCCTTCCCACACCCCAGTGGCTTTCTTTGGGCTGCCTTGAAGATCTCTGATCACCTTCTGGGTCATTCTACCGTTCCCTGTCTGGGTGAACAACACTGTCTTTCTTCTATACATGCTAATGCCTTTATTAGAGAGTCTCTTGGCTGCAACCTTGCATGCTTTTCTGTTCTTTGCTTGTCCAGGCTGCAGATACTTCAAATCTCTAAGCTGTTTCCCCTTTAATTATAAACTCCATCTTTAAATCATTTATTTCTTCCCTCATTTTATTGGATGCAATTCAAAGAAGCCACACACCTTCTTCAATATTTTGCTTAGAAATTTTCTTCTGCCAGATACTCATTGCTCTTAAATGACGCCTTCCACAAAACCCTCAGGCATAGCACAATTCAGTCAAGTTCTTTGCCGATTTATAACAAGGATGGCCTTGAATCCAGTTTCCAATACTGTCTTCCTCGTTTTCACCTGAGACTTCATCAGACTTGCCTTTACAATCCATATTTCTACTAACATTCTAATCATGACCATTTAAGTAATCTCTAAGAAAGATTCAGACTTTCCCTGCAGCCGTCCTCTTCTTCCGAGCCCTCACTGCCCTTATTCATGAAAATACAGGCTTTTTCCAGCATTCACTTCAAAAGTGTTCCAGCCTCTATCAGTTGCCCAGTTCCAAAGCTGCATTTTCAGGTATGTTATAGACACAGTGCCAACTTTCTTAATGCATTCTATACTGCTATAGCAGAATTGCTGAGATTCGATCATTTATAACAGACAAATTTATCTTTCACAATTCTGGTGGCAGATCAGGGTCCCAGCATCTGGTGAGGACGTTTTTGCTGTGTCATCCCAAGGTGGACGTCAGGAAGTCCGAAGGGCCAAAGAAGAAGAGAGAGAACAAGAGGGGGCAAATTCGTCTTTTTATAAGGAAACTACTTCCGCAATAACAAACACCTTCCTAGAGTAATGGCATCAATTTAATCATGAAGATGGAGCCCTCGTGCACTAATTGCCTGTTAGAGGTCTCTTCTCTTAACACTGATTCGTTGGGAGATAACTTTCCAACACATACTTTTGGTGGGGGGGACACATCGAACCCTAGCACAACCTGTAATAAGTGCCAAGAAGGAAAAAGGAAAAAGTGATGGAGAGTGATAAAGAATTGGTCGGTCAAGGGCAAGCTCTCTAAAGAAGTGGTATGTAAGCTGAGATATGCTGAAAGAGAAAATTTTAGGCCATAAAAAATAGGAAAAGGAGTGTTCCAGGTAAAGAGAACAGCGTGTTTCCTGATAAGAAAAAGAGCCTGGCATGCTACAGGAATCCAAAAGAGGCTGCCCCAGGAGAATATGGGCAAGGTGGAGAGTGGAATAAATGAGATCACATTGGCTATTGTGTGAAAAGCTGAGAGAGCAGGACTGGAGGCGGGATCTCAGTTACAAGGTCACTGTGGGTAATTTATGTAAGGGACGGTGGTGCCCTGATCAGGGCATTGCTACTGGAGACAGAAGTTAGACACAAAAAATATTTAGGAAACAGAAATGACAAGTGTGAATTGATGGGGGTGGTGAGAAAGAGGTGAAGAGAGGGAAGGAGGAAAGATGGGAAGGAAGGAGAGAGGAAGGGGAAGAGGATGGATAGAGAGAGAGAGAAGGGGGGAAGTGACGGAGAGAGAAAACATCTATGTGGATGACTTCCACATGTCTGGATTAACAACCTGGTGAAGAGTGTACTTCAACTTGACCCACATTACTGTCAGAGAGCAGCTTTCCAGTTGCCTTGAGAAAAACTCTGCAGAACCCAACCTACTTCTTTTCATCCTGCCAGCCATGGATGAAATCCTCCCTTAATTGAGAAATCAGACAGAAAATAAAGTAAAATGTTCCCAGAAAGCGGTCTGGGAAACTAGAATATGCACAGAATTGAGAAAAGAGCTTTACTGATCATCTATTCCAATCACTTTAACAAATACGAAATGTGTGATTCTGAGGGGTAAGTCATGACCAAAGTTAAACAACCAGTTAAGGGAAGAATCAAGGCTAGAATCCAGTTCTTTTGAAGGAACTAAATATGAAAGAAACCGCAGGATCAACAGGCACAACAATTACAAGTAGTTAATAGCCATATATTCGAGTTCTCCTTTCCTCCCTTCTCCAATCGTTGGTGAAAGAGGTGTGGAGTTTGAAAATAAAAATTGAACATAAAATATTACCCTAAATTTTGAAGAGAGTCTGCTAAATATATGTCATAAGATTCTAAACTGTGGAGCTCTAAATGTTGCTTTAAGGAAAGAGAAGGAATTTTTAACCTCCAATTATGTTGCTAAAAATAAGAAATTTGGATCCTATATGATCTTAATTCAGACCTCAAATACCATTATTTTAGTTCACTGTGAATGCGAGGCTACAAATGATTTTCTAGGCTATAAATGATAATGAAATCTGAGTGAAAACTTTAATATTTCAATTTCCTAAGTCTAAGGATCTAACTTTATAACTTTTTCTACATTTTTTTGTTAGCCCAGTTCTAGTTCTTTTTCAATATGAAAAAAGGAACAGATTGTGGGTTCCGAAGGAGGTTACAGATGAAAAAAGAAGAAACAAAATACAAAATATCACTATTTTAGCTCTAGTATTCCCTTCCCAAATGACATTTCAACACTAAAGGCTTCTCCCTCCACAATCTGCTGACATTTGCTTTTAACTCTCCTTTACAAAACCATTCTGATACAAATTCAGAGAGAAATGAATGTAAAATATTTCTTTCAAATTGTGTCTCATCTCAGAGTAACATGTCTGACTAAATTTGAGTTCTCAGAAAGAGACAACTTTGAGCGAAGTCTTTCATGCAGACTCACATTTCCAAGCTTTAGAAAAATATGTTTATGTCAACAGATCCAATTTTACATGGGAAACCAATGGTTTTCAGACACATTTACACAGACCAACAGAGAAAACAATCTAGCCTAAAGCTACCCATTTTTCCTAAAAATATGTGTAGCCTATGCAAATTAAAAACATCTGATGGAAAGCTTTAAAGCCAGAATTAATTTTGTTTTAATGTAGCCACCACATTTCTTTCCTCTTAACAGAAAGTTGGTTCCTAGGGCCTGGGTGCATTGCAAATGTGAAGTTTGGAAAGAGCAATTGTGGCTCTTTATTTCCTGTTCTCATACTCGAAAATGGCTGGCTCAATTTAGATTACACTTTCCCCCAAACACTCATTAGGTACCCTCACGGAAAACACAGTGTGACTTCTCAGAAAGTTATGAGTCATGAAAAAGAAGAAGTTATAAAGCTTTTTCTCCTCTAAACTAAATAAGAGCACTTACTGCCAACCTCAAGAGATAAAAGTCAAATCAGTCTTCCTGCAAGCCAGTGAATCAGTTCTACAACCTCCCACAAGATTCTTCTCAAATAATTTGCAAAAAGAATTAGCACAGCCTTTGCCAAAGGAGTTGAAAAAACATCCCACTGTGTTTCTGTAAGTCACTGATAAATGTATGAGAGAGAGTTGATAATTTTCTTGTCAACGAAAAGATCCAACTTAAATCTCCTCCTATTCAGTTTTGTATTTAAGTGACACCTTGCAGTTTAAATAATAAACCTTAATCAAATAATAAAACAGGGCAACCCCAGGCATTTTACTATGTCATCAACAAAGAAAGCGGTCACAAATTCAACCCCACCATGTCCCCAAATTATCTCAGGACCTACATGTGTGGGGACTCAACCCACAGCCAAAAGATTCAAGGGCCTCCAATCTCTGCCAGCTGGGCAGAAAAAGCAAAGGGAGAAAACAAAAGGTCCAGCCTATATTACCCTTGCCTTTCTCCAGTGTGTTCCATTTTTCTACAAAAAAAAAGCAAAAGAATTTTAAAGATATTTTCAACACTGTGGTCTGCTATTCACAGAAACCCATAAAAAAGTAAAAGCCTATGATCATCTTTAAAATAAAATAAATACTGTCCTTAGCTACAACTACATGAGCACCCCTTTCACAGAGGCATGTATTAATATTTATTTCTCCATTTACCAGTCAAGGGCCAACCACCCACTTCAGGATCCCACCCACCAGCACCTCTTTCCACTCTCCCGGTTTCTTTGCAGCCCCACCACAACTCCACAACCCAAATGAAACTGGTGGGCGTGCCCGGATCTGTAGCCCTTTGGGAGTGGTCCGGTCCTGCAGCCAATCACGGGTCTCACTCTAGCGGCACCGCTCCCAGGCTCCCAGCATGCATGGTGAGTTGCCTTAAGTAACAGCGCTTCTTTCCAGAGCTCCCCTCTCTAATTAGCTTACGGGTGGACTCCTTCATCAGTTCCATGAGTTCACCCATCAGGCTGGCTGCCAGGCAGCCGCACTCATGGATAATGGAGGCATGGAGGTGGTGGGACCTATGGGAGAAGGGGAGAAGCATGTTTCATCTCAAACAGGATGCTGACATTGACAAATCTGAATCCAAAACTCTCAGGCCAAGTTGATGAGTCCATACCAAGAGCCATCCAATCCTTAGGAAAACCTACACCATGACAATATACCTACACCATGACAATAGGAATAGATAGATGGGTTGGTAGAAAAGAAGGGCCTAGACTTGACAGAGACTAACCTTGCAGAGTCCTCCTATGCTCTAGAGAGGATTTTATTATGCTTTTTTTTAAATTAAGATTTACTTGTATGCCCAACACTGCAACCCTATTGTGAGTCTTTGATGAATCCTTAGGCAAATGGTAACTTTCTAAAATACCACAGCGTTATGCAGATGTCACTGGTAACTATGGCGCCCTAGGCTTTTGCATATATATATGTATATGTTTATGTGTATATTCCTATTATAAATATGCATTAAGTTTTGAAATGCTGTTTATCTGAGGCCCAGATATGGATTCCTTCTTACAACTAGAAAAGCAGTAAACTTAGTAAATTCATATACGTGTGTGTGTGTGTGTGATTACGTGTACGTGTATGTCAGAGAGAACTGTTGAATGCTAGGTTTAGAAAACACAAAAATGCTGGGAAAACCAATGGATTAATCAACAAGGCCTGTCAGGCCAGGTTAAGAAATATCTGAGGCCTAAAGGGCACTTCACAGTTTTTAAGCACATCTGTTTAAGGAACAGAGAACAAGAATCCTCATTCAGCCTAAAACTACCAAGAGAGGCAATGATTTACTGCAAATTGAAGACAGAACTCTGTATCCCAAGCTCTGTGTTTCTTCAAGCAGTATGTACTAACTGTGAGTAAATATATATTACCCTTGGCTCTCCCAAATGTTAGAGCAAACTGGAAGAAAACTTATGAATCTAAAGATTCCTAAAGCTGCCAAAGTAAATAGGCCACGTATGCTAATCATCAAACAGATGTAAAAGGCTGAGACCTTCACTCGGAGCTTTATGAAGATAGTCTAAGGCTCACTTTACAGCAAGTAGGATTTTCAAGATATGAATTTCACTAAAGCACAAACTGAATAGAATCATGTCGTTATAATCCTCACATATTTCTGCCAGCTGGGATCCTGGATGTTGAGAAGTGACCACCTCTCCGTGGGCCTGAAACCACCAGTCTGTTCTACATGGATCACTGCACAGTCATCAGATGGAGACACTATGTGGTCACTACCCTAACAAATAGATCCAAACCACCTCCGTCAAGGGAAAAGACCACAGCTCCCATTTCCAATCTCCCGAGCCATCCCAGTCCCTCTGCAATGGAGTATCAATAGACAGGCTAAATGAATTGTTTGCTTAATTGTGCTGTGCATGCTGAATAATTGTACGCTTTCCAGGAAGGCTCTGTAACCAATGAGATGGCATTGGATCTGCCAAAACCCTTACCTTGAAGCCAACATCCATTCTTTCCACAGACTCTCTCCTATCACAAATAATGGCAACCTTGGTATTATTTCTAGAGGAGGAAAAAAACATGGCAAAAACATAAAAAAAAAAAAAATCATGTCTTTAAAATGGAAAAATCCCCATTTAAGCCAAACCCACTGAGAACTACTATCTCCATACTTGCCAACATGGAACCTTTAGAGTCAGAAACCTTAATTCTACACATTACACATAGACCAACAAAAGGCAAAATAATCTACCTAAAGATGAAAAAAAGTTGTCTGTTGTATAGAAAGACCACATTTTAAGAGGAGAAGGGAAAGAGAAGATGATAAAAAATCAGGGGGTTGGGAATTGTTTTAAAAATATCAAATAATGTACAAAAAGACTGGAAAGATAGAATATGGGATATTATGATTTACTTGCTGCAGAGTCTCCAGGATGATAAAAATTAATTAATTCCAAGGTACAAAATACTGAACTAAGATGAGTTGAGTGAAAAAAGAAAACTTGTAAGGGTAGTAACAACCAATATTTTAGGCAAGCAAAACCTCATATGCTATGGTCTGAATGTGTCCCTCAAAATTCCTGTGTTGGAACCTAACCCTCAATGCAACAGGGAGGGAGTGGGTTCCTCTTCTCTCTGTTTCTCTCCCTCTCTCACAAATGTGCACACACACACACACCTCCACATACACTTGCCCTTCTGCCTTCTGCATTGGGATAATGCAACAAAAAGGTCCCTGCCAGACGTGGACCCTTGGACCTTGGACTTCTCAGCTTCCAGAAGTGTAAGAAACAAATTTATTTATATTTTAATAAAGTACCCCATCTGTGGTAGTCTGTTACAGCAACACAGAATGAACTGAGGCACCATATTTTTTAATAGTAAGTCAATAGAACAAAGCTAAATGACATGCCTTTATAACTCTTCCCCCAAAGCTGTTTACAAAACTTTCTGGCAAACACAATGGAAGTTCTCACACCAAAATACTTGCTTCTGGTGAAGGGATTGTTTGCAGCACTTAATACTTATTTTGTTGATTTATTTTTTAATAAGTAATGCATTCCAAAGACATGGTTCGAAATTGAAGAGTCTCTCTCCTACCCAGATAGCCAATCACCCATTCCTCTTCCCAGAGGCAACCGCTATTACTAGTATCTTATGATTCCTTCCAGATTATAGGTCTAAATAGTCTTTACACTCAAATTATTTTTTTCTACTTTTCCTTCCTTATGTCTTTTCCCATTACTCCCTTGTTTTTATTTCTTATAATAATTCATATTAATAATAATAGGGGTATTTTCTCAGGGATAGGGCTGTGTTCATACAGAGTTTGAGCCTCAGATGCCCTAATTCCCCATGATACAGTCTAAGTGACATGTCTCACTAACAGGATTAAGAGTTAAGAGGAACAGTACTCCTCGGGAACTGACAAGAATGTGAAGATGCTATTTTTATGCAAATATCCTTCAAAGAGCCAGGAGGTTTAAAACAAATGGGAAATACAATGTAGCTGCCATCAAGCTAAAGTTTTAAGAACATCTGAGTCTTGACAGGACAATGTTGCCCTGATCTGAGCACCAGCTGGCTTTGATTCCGGACATCAACCTCATCTGATTTTTCAGGGTTAGATTGTCCCAGAGCAATATTTTCCTGAAATGCATCCTTGCATGAGTTTAGGAGTGGGAAAGAGATGATGGCTATTGGGAAGGCTGGGAGGGAGGATACTGAGGGCACCGAAAAGTTGGGGAGGACTTCCAGAGGTCTTTCACTGTGAATACCCAAAAATAAGGTAATGTACAAACTTCATACCACATGCATTTTTTTTTCCTTCCTACATCCAACTACATATGGCTATGGGTTGGTTTGTTTGTTTGTTTTTAAAGTTACAGTCCTGGTTTTCTGTGACCTCAATTTGCCCTTTGCCTCGTCACCTTTGACTGAACTCTAATGTTCTTTGTCACCTTAATTTGATATGAGTCTAAAATGCAATTTCTCCCCCTATGTTAAATGATATGCCTGCTATGTGGGTATAAAATTCATTTGATTTTCCACAATTTGTTTGCCATGAAGTAACAAATTGTGCAAACTTTTAAATGTTTTCGAAATCCTCATCAGAAAAAAGAAGTTTCTGGAGTGGACAGCTGTCACTTTGAAGGTGTCCAGCGTCCATTCCCTCTCCTTCCCAGAAGCCTGCTTTCTTTTGCCAGAAGTATCAGGGTACAATCCCGGGGAATCAGTCCAGTGTTTGTCTCCCCAAACTACAAAGCTGAAGAGGACCCGGGAGTTTTCTTCTGCTAGATTCTCCTTTACAAATCAAAGCGTCCATAGGTCGAGTGTGTGACATAGCAAATTTTCTCCCACAGGACTTCTCTAGCAGAACCACACAAGAACAAACGAAATAGCTGGGGTTCGTTCACTCTAGAAGTGGTGTCCAGGCAAAATTATGGAGTAATTCCTGCTACAAGGCCTTCTATTCTTGAACCTTCTCCTTGGTTCTACAAACAACCCCAAATCTTCCCAGTAAGTTTCCTCTTTTACTTAAGTTAGTGGTTACTGCATAACAATCCATTCCAAAACTGAATAGCTTATGGTAACAATCACCCTTTAATCATGGAAGTGACAATCAGGGTAGGGCTCAGCTGGGATGGCATCTCTGCTCCAGGTGCTGTGGGCTGGATTCACTGAAGCATCTGCAATCAGTGGAGACGTGCTGGGGGCTGACTCCCAAAAGTCCTCACTCATTTCTTTGGGAAACTAATCAAAGTGTGGGCTGGAGCACCTCAGTTCTCCCTGTGGCTTCTCATCCTCTAGTAAGTTAATCTGTTTTTTTTTTTCACATGATGGAGAAGTGTTCTGTGAAGATGCAACTTCCCTTCTACCACATTCTATTGGTCAAAGACAGTCTTAAAACCAACCCAGATTTAAGGGATAAGAGAACAGACTCCATCTTTTAATGAGAGACGTGCTCAAGAAAGCTTGCCAAGGAAAGTGGATACACGGAGAAGTGACGCATTGGAGACCACGACTATAGTCATCTTCCTTGTAGGGTTTGGTTTCTGTTGCTTGTGACATAAAAGCACGAACTGATCCACAATCGGTGTAATGTGACACAAAAAACACCTATTGTAAAGGCTTAAACATATAGAACACTTTCCTTGCCGATACCATACATGTTAATGGAAAGAATGTGGGTGTCATGGTAGTGAAACTATAAGAAAAAAAGAAAAAGTTCAAGGACTTTAAACCACTTTGGTTTAAATCCTGGCAGTTAGTTAGCGGTGCATTTGTAAACTTACATAATCCCCGTGACTTTCATTTGCCAAATCAAAATGGGAATGATGATATCTACCCTGAGTTGCAGAATTATTGTGAATATTAAATAGTATCACTTTTCTGTGCAATCCTTCTTTGCACCCTTAATGTAGGACCATAAAAGTGATGGTACAAGTTGAAACTGTGCAAAAGTATTCAATGATCAAATGGGAAACTATCAATTTTCCTTGACCTTTAAAAATGGTTTCAAAATATTAACAACTCTCTCTCTATTGGTTATAAACATAGAGGAATATTTTTAAAGTAAAACTGTTCTTTAGAATATTGATTTAAGAATTAGAAACATTAAAAATAGAGTGCTTGATTTATTTGTAAAAAACTTATCAAAATTAGTTTGAACAGTACTTGCTCCCAACACGTTTTTTATCACTTGTACTTCCTTTTTTTTTTTTCTTTTTTTGAGACAGAGCCTCAAGCTGTCATCCTAGATAGAGTGCCATAGCACCACAGCTCACAGCAACCTCCAATTCCTGGGCTCAAGAGAGTCTCTTGCCTCCACCTCCCAAGTAGCAGGAACTACAGGCACCTGCCACAATGCCCGGCCATTTTTTGGTTGCAGCCATCATTGTTGGGTGGCGGGCCCCGACTGGATTCGAACCCGCCAGCTCAGGTGTATGTGGCTGGCACCTTGGCCCATTGAGCCACAGGCGCCGAGCCATCCCTTGCACTTTCAATGTTTGGTGTCATGAAATATCTTCAAGGCTTCCTTTAATGTGAAAATTTTTTTCCAGAGTCACTTCTTCTGGGATATATTTATTTCTTTGTTATAACCACCTTCGTCATTTATATCAATAAATTCCCTTTATCAAGTTCTTCTGACTATATGTCTCTCAAAAGACAATATGTCAACCTCCCCATGCTCAGGTATTTCTTCTATTCATAAATTCCATTTATGTTCAAGTTGAACTCCATTTCCAGTGCTATCACTTTGTTTCTGTTTTGCACTTTCCTTTTATTTTGTGGATTTTTTCTTTTTCTTTTCTTTGGCCAATTCCTTTTTTCAAGTGTCCGTATTTGTAAAATGTCTCTTAGATTTAACACTGAGAAACAAGGAGGTAACCCAACAATACATTTTGCTGTCTGTGCGTGAACTGCGTAAACTAAGTAACAGATGTGCAGCGACCAATCACCAAAAGAGCTTTCGAGAAGTGATGTGACTGGTCACCAATCAGGATGCAGTTCTGCTACTTACATCGTGACTTGGTGAGTGAAGAGCTAGCAGCAAACTTGGTACTTGACACGATTTCTCACAGATAATACATGTGGTACCTAAAAACTGAACTGTATTATTCGGGGACTGCTGTTGTTTAACTAAGCTATATAACTGAAATTTGTGTATATTGGAAGTGTGCAAAGCAAGGAATGCCTGTATGAAACATTACATAAAGTTCAATTATTACCCATGTTGCTATTAAAGAAGAAAAGACTAGACTTCACACTTACTGTATTGAAAAAGGTGTTCAATTTCATTCAAACATGCTCTGACTCCAAATTTCATTTGTTCCTGCAAGGTCCAGCAAATTAATGCTAACTTCTGACAGCCAAAGAGGAGAAGGAAGAACTGAAAACACAGCTGCATTTTAACTCTTTCCCATAGACCTAAAATGAAACTCCTGGATAGGAAAACCCAGCATAACTGAACCCGTATTTTTAAGCCACTTTGGGGGAGTCTTTTACCTGCATCTGGATACAGTTCCTAACAGATAAAATGACTACTCTTATCCAGCCAGTGGCTATTTCAGTGGTTGATTCTTTCACCTTCTCTCTTTTACATCTTTCAACACAATAAAGGTACCAATGAGGCAGAAACAGGGGACAACAGAATACCCTCCACCTGGTGCTAGACAGTTAGGGGAATAAAGCTTATGGTTGTTTACAAAGTCCTAATACAGAATCAAATAATCAAAACTCACACAAAGACCTGGCTTAAGAACTGTTTAGGGAACAAAAGAAGAGAGGAAAAGAGAGAGAGTACAAGTTCACGGCAAGCTTAGAAATCAGAAATTGTGAGAAATGAAGCCCTAAAATGTGGGTCAGTAAAAGGCCACACTCATGTAAGTGTCTAGAGGTAAACAAAGGAAGCGTTAGCTCAGTGCGAACCTCTTTTACAAACAGAAAGTGCTGGAGGCATGAGCAACCCCAGTGGCCTAGAGATCCCCATTATGTGACAGATGGAAAAAGGAACTGGGACTATGTAGCTGGGAGCAAAGAAGACACAGGAGAACAGGACTCGTGTAAAAGGGGTTCATTTTAATCTGTACCATTCCAAGCAGGCTTATGCCCAATGACTGAATTAAAATAAAGCATATTTCAACTCAATAAAAGGGAAAACCTTCGGAGAATTGGAACTTTCCAAAATACGAATGCACTAGTTTGCAAGGTAGTGAGTTACCTGGCATGGTGGAAATTTCTTTTAAGGTAGGGCCTTAAAATTAAATTCAGGGCCTATTCTGAAACTCAGAAGAGAAAATGAGCACGGTTAGATCTTGAAATCCCGGAAAATTGAAGTGGTTTTCATTCTAGGATGACTATCAGTGAAGGGGATTGAGGGAATTCCGCATTAGGTGGGAGACTGGACCAGGTAACCCTGCTATGTCTGATATGCTATTACTACTGTATTTTCCTATTACGTGGAAAGTCATTTTTAAGTAGTTAATATGCAATGACTCAGGTGATGAACAAATGCATTCTAAGAAAAATGATGAAGGTTGTGTTGGCCAGAACTATTTCAACTGCAAGAGAAAGAACTGCAACTCAATAGCTTCATGAAAAATAAACTCAATGGCATAGGTAAATCTTACTCCAGGCATGGATGCTCAAACAATGTGGTCAGAAATCTTTCGGCATCCCTTGTGGTCAATTTTCTCTGAGCTGGCTTTAGACTCAGGTAGACTCTCCTCACAGTGGAAGACAAGATCACCTCTGTTAGTTTCATGCTTATTTCTCTAGCCTAGCAATTTCAATGGACAGAGAACTCCCTATTTCTCAAAAGTCTCATAACTCAGATTAAAAAGATTAACCTCACTTCAGGCACAAGCCCATTGTTAACCCAATTACTGTGGACTTTGAATGGCCAGGTTTGGGTCACTTGAATTGAGAATGGGGCAAGGTAATTTCTAAATGAAAAAGAGGCCCTCAGGCTCAGTGCCCATAGCACAGTGGTTACAGTGCCAGCCACATGCACCAAGGTTGGCGGGTTCCAACCTGGCCCATGCCAGCTAAACAACAATGACAACTGCAACAACAGCAATAAAAAAATAGCCAGGGATTGGGGCAGGTGCCTGTAGTCCCAGCTACTTGGGAGGCTGAGGCAAGAGATTCGCTTAAGCCCAAGAGTTTGAGATTCTGTGAGCTGTGACACCATAGCACTCTACCACAGTGAGACTCTGTCTCAAAACAAAAAAAAAAAAAAAGAAAGAAAAAGTACAAAGGCTTTCAGCAGGGCGCAGTGGCTCACACCGATAATCCTAGCACTCTGGGAGGCCAAGGTGGGTGGCTTGCTTGAATTCAAAAGTTTGAGACCAGCCTGAGCAAAAAGCAAGACCTTGTCTCTACTAAAAATAGAAAAACTAAGGCAAGAGGATAGCTTGAGCCTGAGCTGGAGGTTGCTGTGAGCTATGATGCAACAGCATTCTACCTAGGATGACAGCTTAAGACAGAAAGAAAGAGAGAGAAGAGAGAAAGAGAGAGAGAGACGGAGAAGGAAGGATGGAAGGAAGGAAGGAAGGAAGGAATTATCTTCCTTCTATTATCTGAAATAAGGAATTTTGGGAAGAAAAAAATAAAAAATGTTGATGATGAAAAAAATGAATGTCGTCAATTTTTTAATGGCAACTGTAAGGAAATTCTGAGCCTATTATGAATCTCAAAACAGAAAATGGAAACACCGCGTATGATAAAATATGAGAAAATAAAGAGAATTTGATTCTAGATCTTAATCTAAAATTCTAATACTCAGGCAAATAACAATTTCAACCTGTCTGTCTTTTCACCGATTCCTTTCTTTTTTTGTTTCTTAAGATGCCTCTATTCAGAGACAGTCTCATCAGACAAAATAATAGTAAATGAAGGGAAAGGCATAAAATGTTTATTGAAGTGGATGAAGGCACAGTATATAAAGAAAAATTCTTTATTAGTAGCTGAAAAATCTTCCCCTGTATTTAATATTTAGGTGACATATTCTATTTCAGGAGAAGTAAACATTACAGTCATGAATAACAAACAGAAACACAAACTCCATTTATTTGTAAAATAAACTCATTTTCTTTTCAAATCAATGCAAAAAATGACCCAATGCCATATGTTCCATTTGCCATGATTCTAAGACAGCAAAGCTATACAATTTCTAGATCATTAACTTGTCTTCCTATTTTTCCATATCTTACAGTTCTGCTAGGTAAGCATTCGTTCATTCACTTTGATAATGCCACCTTTTATATGTTTGGTATTTCATTTGCTCAATTACTCCATGCAAAAGTATAGCAGCCAGAGGGTGGGGGCTGTGGGGGAGAAAAGGACCTGCCCCACCTTTTCTCTAAAAGAGCAAGAACTCAAGACTACACTTCCAATGTCTTCAAACAAAAGGGGGTTTTGTCTTTTGCTAGTCTCAAGTTGGAAAAAAGCATTCATACCCCCTCATTTTACATCATGGAAGCGAGGCTGAATGCCACAGCACTCGGGATAGCACAGTGCCACAGCACAGCAGCATGTCAGCTCTGTAAGTAGTGGGTGACATGATGGGGAAGAGCAGACTGTCCCTGCAGTCATGTGGGACTCATGGAATGGTCCCTGGAAGGAAAGAGAAGCAATCGAGGGGCTTCAGGTTAGCTCTATAATGCCGTACGTAAAATTCTGCCAATAAATCCCCAAATCAGACCTGAAAAATGTAATCCAGAGTGATTGCAATGATACAGGAGAGATACCCTGAGGTTAAAGCAGCCATGTAGGTACCATTCTCGGTATCCTCCATGTTTACCCCATTGCTTAGCTATCCATAGAGAGATCTGGGACCAGCTTAAGTCATTTGAAATGGTTGCCCAGGATTGAGGCCATTATGGGAAGTACTCAACTGAGACAAAGCTGGGGAATTCACACTAAATACCTTCATTTATATGACTTAGAAGATCAAGTCATGAGTAGACAGTTATCCAAGAAATCAAACTGTAAGTAGTACATAACTGAACTTACAGACATGTTAATGGGGTTCAAGAACAAACAATAACAAAAGGTATAAAAGAATATAGTAACTCGTGACAGGTGCATGTTTACACAATTCAATGGCTCCACTTTTTTGCAAATAAATTTGGAAGTTGATAAATGAACAGAGAGATTAAATTTGAGAAGACCATCATGATTTATCAAGCATGGATAAATAAGCAGTCCAGCATGGAAGAACTCATGGAATCCTTTCCACAGCTCTGTAAGGTAGGCACTAAAAATATTCCCACTTTACAGAAAAGGAAAGTAGAGCTCAGAAACTTTTGTATAACTTACCTAAAACCACACAGCAAAGGACCAAGTGTGTAATCCTAGCTCTCTGGGAGATGAAAGCAAGTGGATTGCCTGAGCTTAGGAGTTCAAGACCTGCCTGAGCAAGAGCAAGCCCCCATCTCTAAAACTAGCTGGGTCTTGTGATGGGTACCTATAGTCCCAGTACTCAGGAGCCTGAGGCAAAAGGATCACTTGAACCCAAGAGGTTGAAATTGCTATGAGCTGTGTTGCCACTGCACTGTACCCGGGGCAACAGACTGAGACTCTGTCTAAATAAATAAATAAATAAATAAATAAATAAATAAATAAATAAATAAATAAATAAGAAAAACCACACAGCTAGCAAAGGCAGAGACAGGAATTTAACGCAGCCAGTCTGATCCCCAATTGTGTGCTCTTAACCACTCATAGAGGACTTTACATGTACTTGCACACTTAATTTACTTCTTACAGCAATCCTATAAAAAGATGATATTATCTCCACTTTTCTAATGAGAAAATTATGAAGCTAAATACTTTGTTACGGGCTCTAGTGCCAGAGCCAAGATTAGAATTTATGCCTGTCTGACTACAGAAGCCACCATCACAGATAATAGGACACAGTCTGCTACTCACCCACCAAAATCGAGTCCCTTCCTCTTCCTGGAAACAAGCCTGCAAACAAGCCTCCTCTGAAGTTAGATGTGTCCATTAAATTGTCACCGGAGAAGAAGATCAGTGGAAATATGTGTAACTTCTGAATCAGAAGGAACTTCCTTGTCCCAGACTTGCTCTCTTTCCCTTTCCCATGACCTGGAATTCAGAACCGAAAGGCTCAGCTTCAATCAAGCATACAACGACTACATCCGCAGGGATGATAGATTTTAAAAAGTAAAGGACATGGGGTTCCTGAATAACGTCCTGGAGTACAACTGCCCCAAACACCTGGATCATACACCTTGGAACTATTATGTGAGAGAAAAATAATTCTCTGCAGTATTTAAGCCATTGCATTTTAGGGTATCTTTGTTACAGCAGCTTAGCTGAATTCTAACTCACACAGCCAACAGATACTGTCACATGAGTGAGGAAGAAAGACAGGGGTGGAAGAAGGCAGGTGTGAAATTATAGGGGAGTCAGTCACACTAATATTCTAATTACCGTATCCCTTCTATGAAATCACCATTGTCATACATTCTTCATTACTAAAGATGATAAAATATTCTGTACAAAAGTTACCTGCAGAGCATCATCTGATGAAAAAAAGCAAAACAAAGACTAAAAACAAATATATATTTGGGATATAACAAATAACAAGTACTGGGAAAGAGGTAAGATCGTCACTTACTATTTTTACTTGTCTTGATGACATTTCAACTGACCAGTGATCAACTCAAAACGGAGCATCTAAGTTAGCCATTGGTAGAGTGCATTAGAACAAAGCTACGATTCATTAGAACATCCAGAACGAAATCATCTTTACAACAAATGTACTGAAACGAGCCCACATCACAATAGCGTGACATACTAAATCAGCAGTGTGGACATTGCTTCAATTATCTTCATTGATTCCCTACACTGCACGTGCCTCTCTCAGAGGCGTTCTTCTGGGTCATGCAATACAGAGCTCCTTTATCATCAGAAAACACTGTAGGAAAAAATTTTCAATTTCCACTCAGTCATGAGTCTCTGGTTACCCAAAGAACCCCTTGGGATCTTCCAGGTAAGTCTGAGAAACTTAAATTTCTTAATGTAAAGAAAATGCATTCCTGGGCGGCTCCTGTGGCTCAGCGAGTAGGGCGCCGGCCCCATATACCGAAGGTGGCGGGTTCAAGCCCGGCCTCGGCCGAACTGCAGAACAAAAAAATAGCCGGGCGTTGTGGCGGGCGCCTGTAGTCCCAGCTACTTGGGAGGCTGAGGCAAGAGAATCGCTTGAGCCCAAGAGCTGGAGGTTGCTGTGAGCAGTGTGACGCCACAGCACTCTACCCAGGGCGATAAAGTGAGACTCTGTCTCTACAAAAAAAAAAA